>JANHGO010000408.1:0-41290 GCA_024606505.1 Aquila spilogaster
TGGCGCAGGAAGCCCTGCCGGCCCCTCCACCGCTCCCGCCCCGCGGCTCCGGCAGTGATAAAGTGCAGGTACCGAGGAGGGTGGAGGAGGCGCGGGCGGGAGGAGGCAGAAAGTCCGGTTAACTCCTTTGCGCTCGGGGCCGGCTGCGGCTTCGGGCTGCCGAGGGTCGGAGGGAGGGCTGCGAAGAGTGAGGCTCTGCCCCGCCGCGTCCCGGGCTCAGCGCGCTGCCGGAGGAGCCGGGCGGCTCGTCCCAGGTGGGCGGCCGGCTCCCAGGCATCCAGGTACTTCCTAGAGGAGCTGAGCAGGGAGCCCCCGCTGCCAGAAACCGATTGTTTTACTGCTTGTATATAGAGAGAGAAAAGAAGCATTCTTCTGCACAAGGCACATATCTGGACCGTGGTACCTTGCATTCCAGGGGCTTTATTTCACCTCTGAAGTCTGCCTCGACCACCTCAGTGGCACAGGTGTTTCCATCCTTTCTGCTGGGCTCCAGTCTTACCTGTGTAGTTCAGAGACCCTAATGTAAGATGGGGTTTTCCATACATACATCATCCACCACACAGCCACAAATAAGGCTGACCTGCTCCTCCAGGTTAAATTGACGAGGTCCTAAATGTCTTAATAAGTGACATTATAGTGAAGCCAATCACACAGAAATATTGTGGAAAGCTGTCCCCCTGTCCCAACCCTGAGGTCCAAGTCTCAGGGACCAGCTTCACCACTCAACCAGCCCCACAGGGAGCTGGATTCACCAGCTTAAAAAGGATGGGATGGGATGGAATAGAATAGAAAGAATAAAGTGGAATGGAATGGAATGGAATGAAATATTTTTCTTCACTAGTTCTTCCTAAACCAACTCAGCTGGGATCTCAGAGGTACCCATACTGGAAGGGAGGTGATAGATATGTCTGGGCACAGAATGGCCCCTTCTAACATCAGTGTGACACTGGGTTGTGCGTTGCATGGATACAGCAGCAATAGTCTGGCCTTTCTTAGCATTACAAATCATAGACTCGTTAAGGTTGGAAAAGACCTCTAAGATCGTCTTGACCCATCACTACCATGCTCACTAAACCATGTGCCTCAGTGCCACGTCTACACAGTTGCTGAACACCTCTGGGGACGATGAACCCACCACTTTCATGGGCAGCCTGTGCCAATGCATCACCACTCTTTCAGGGGAAAAAAAATTCCTAATATCCAACCTGAACCTCCCCTAGTGCAACCTGAGGCCATTACCTCTCATCTAATCAATCAATCAAACAATCAATCAATGGCATCCCTCCTTTTAGCCTTCACAGACCTGACAGCATGCTGCTGTAAAAAGATGATCCTGCCTGCAGCCCCTGAGCGTGTGCTCTGCTGAACCCGGTACCCATCTGACTCCAGCCAGCTGGTCAATCTGGTGGAAAAATTACACTTCAGAAAATAATGAGTTTTCCATTGGTCAGAGTTGAATTGATCCACCTTGTGACCACACAGCTGCAGGATCGAGGCAAGCAGCAACCTGCAAGTGAGGGAAAGCAGAAGTACTCCTTTCAGCAGCCATCTGTCATTAAAGAGCTCTGTTGCATCCTGTGCGTGTGACTTTGCGAGCAGTGCAAAGCGCTGAGCCAGGTCCTGCTGAAAGCACAGGGTCTCTGCAGCCACATGCTGCTGCCACCTCCTTCCTGCTAGTACCAACAGGCACTGGCCATAGTGTGAGTCAAAGCAGGGAGCTAATCCACCTGAAAGGTAACTGTAAAACACTTTCAGCCATTTTACCTGCCTGCTGTGACCCATCACATGAGACCTATTGCTGACATAAAAGATAGAAACAGGGCAGGAGTGTACTCTTCAGTGTCAGACCTAACTTGGATGAGTTGTCCCATAGATGCTGCAACCCTCATGGGATTATGCCATAAATGTGTTTTAGCCGAGGCTGTGCTGCGCAATCAGATATGAGAAACATGAAGAGCTGTTCTGTGCAATGCCTTGTGTCCCAAACATTTCTATTATTTCCTTCAACTTGTGCTCTCCAACTGCCCTGCAATATATTTTTGACAGCTGTGTTGCCTGGCAGCCACTTTGTCACAGCTCAGGATGCAATTACGAAGAGAGATGTATCTGCACCCAAAAGAGTAATGGATCCTTCATGTGTAGGATTTACGTAAGGCCTATGGTCTTTGGCTGGGTCTTTAGACACTGCTACATTGCAAATAGCAATAAGGTAACTCAGTAAAGCGTGACTTAATGTGACAGACTGGGGTATAAGCAGAAGTAATTTGATTATGTTAACAAAGAATACAATTATGCCAATGCTCAGAATTTGTTTCATTTTTTTTTAAGCCAAGCAAAGTGAGTGTACCTTGTGAGCAGTATCTAAAGAGAAGTAAATGTGCTCTGCAGACCATTTTAAAATAATCGGATGCTTGATAATATAATTTGGACAAACAGTGATCACAAAAATGGAGTAGATAGCAGTTAGGTCTTTCTACTTCCAGTTTGGATCATCTCAGTTTGGAAGATCATGATAGGAATGGTCTAGAATTAAATCTTATATTGATTTGTTGTTGTTGCTGTTGCTGTTAAGTCATAGGAGATTTAGCTTGGTAAATGGATCTGATCCCTGTCCTTTTTCCTTACAGGAAAAGAGGAGATCAAAACTAGGTCTGGTCAGGAAGTATTTGAAAAAACAGAGTTTTGTTTGAAAAAAATAAGAAAAACAAAACCAGTATGTTATACACAAAATGTTGTTCTCAAAGTACCTTGATTTCAGTGAACTTTTGCTGAATCTAGAGCATGTCACTGGGGGAGCCAGCCTGCACCCTCAGCAGGCTTTGTCCCAGATGACTACAGATTTCCTGCCCTTCGCAGACATCAGCAGTAGCATAAAAGGAATTTAAGTTCCATCTGCAGGCACTCTGGAAATTCCACTTCTCCAGAAGGTTTAAACGCTTAATTTGGTGCAATACACACAAAAATCAAGGACATATGCCCTATACAGTGCTTCTACTTGGAGGTCTTCATACTTTGGATATATCTTCCAGAGTAGGGCCCAAACAGAGTTTTGTTTTCTCACTTCCAAGAGACGTCATATAAATATAGGAACACGTATGTTTAAATACAGGATGGACTCCAGAGACCTAAGCAAATCTACTGAAGCTTAATAGATGTGGGGCCTGAGAGTGTCTGATTTTTTTTGGATGTTTGTTTTTCTTTCTGGTAACACAATCAAAAGAAATGCTGTGAAAACAATACAAGCCATTTCATGCCTGTATGTGCTTAATATCAGTTTTCCAGTGGATGATTACAGAAAGAATTACATGGAATCAGATAGTTTGCAGCAAAACATAATAAACACTTATTTTGGATTGTAAATATCATGAGTTTCTGACTCCATCACAACTAACAGTAGGTACCACTTTGGTTTGCACCTGCAGAAAGTGCAGATAGATGGTGCAGGAGCAGAACTGGGAGGTATGGGGGTGCAGGGGCCAGATGTGAGGAAGCACGTCACGCACATGACAGTCTGTGATCCTGAGCCGTCTGCTTGCTGCAGGCCTTTTGGAGTACCTGCTCTGACCTGGCAGGAGAAATTCAAAAGAAAGCAAACTTTTCAAAGCAGCAACACCCATCGTACAGCAACACTCATCGTACAAGCCATACATTGCTTCCTCTTCCTCAGGCAGTCGGTCCTGCTGAAGTGGAGAAGGAGGCAATGCTTTCCTGCCTGTTCAGAGAAACAGTAAGCTTTCTTCTTCCCATCCCTTCGGAAAGCAAGCGAGCAGGCTGTTCCCCTTAACACCCCCTCACCCCTCACACAAGGACAGGTGACAGCCAAGCACCAAGGCTGCAGGCACACACAGCAGGATGCTGGCACCTCTCCCTGCAACATGCTCTGTTTTGGGAAGTCTTCTTCCAACTTCAAAACCAAGCTGATAATCCCTCTGAGAGTTGCTGGGAGTCCTCTTTTTGGCTGAATAGCTTGCTGTAGACTTTTGAGTTTTTGGTTCCCTTTCACCTGGTCAGTGGGATCCCAATTATGTTTTAAATCATGGTTATTACTAACATACTGTGGATATGCCGTATACTTCGAGGAGTTGGCTGAGCTGTGGATGTCCCTGTTCGTTGCAGGGGAGTTGGGCTAGATGACTTTTAAGGGTCCCTTCCAACACAAACGATAATGTGGTTCTGGTCATCTATACATTTTGTTTATAAGTCTTTGATTTTGTTTCTCAAGTTCTGGTTCGTTTGTTTGTGGGTGTTTTTAAGCAATATTTCCAGTTGGTTTAGCACCATGTCATTGCCTAGATCAAATATATGGTGAATTTGGCTCAGAAGCACTGCTTGCAGCATTTCAGAGATGTGAAAGGCCTGCAAATCATAACATAAGCTCAGCTACGGAAAGATCCCAAACTGGAGGAAACAGGGTGTGACTTGAAAGACAACAGAACCGAGAAATAACTGCAAAAAAAAAAAAGAAAAAGAGGGAAGAGGTGAAAGATAAGGAGATATATGAGTAGTTTCACGATTCGTGTGACTCAGAGCTGGAAGGGCTGAGGCTGCTGGTATTTACACAACCCCCAGCTTTCTCCTGACAGCCCATGAATTCCCGCAGCGCAGTGCCCGGCCCGCTCTGCAGCACCCCACAGGACTTCCTCCCTCTGTGTCCACTTCAGGCTTCAAAGCCCAGTGCATCCTCAGATGACAGCTTAGCCCGTGCCGTGCCAGTCACACATGCAGCGAATCAGGCCTCACTCCCCACTTGTGGCCCTTCAATGCTCAGAAATGAGAGAGCTCCTGAGCCTCAGGGCTTAACACTGCTGCAGCTGAACGCAGTCAGTGGCCATGGGGTGGGCAGCTAGGGTAGGGGTGTTTGCCGTTCTAAAGAGATATCTTCTTGCATCTCCTTTTGTTGTTTGGTCCTTTTCAAGGACCCCGGGGCCCTGGCGACAGGGGGTACACTAGTGTAAATACAGCCCAAAGCATTGTTTGGTACATAGCAAAACTTCTGGCTCAGTACAAATAAAAGGAGGAACGTATTTGCTTTGGTAATGGTGATTGCCAGAGCTAATGAACCTGACTCGGCTCTTCAGTTTGATTTGTCTTTTTAACATACTTGGAAGCAGGGGACCTTATGACCCCTCCGGGAAATTAAAACCCTTAAAGCTCTCATGTTGGCCTTTTCTGTCAGAGCAATGTCATTGAGCTATTGCTCTTACCGGCCAAAATTCAACTCCAAAGCCAGTAAGCATCTCAGTGGAATTATTCAGTATTTCTTTTCTTTTGCTTGTTTACCTAAACACAAATCTCAAAACAACAAATCAGTGTCTTTTAATTAAAATTTACAAAAAAAAAAAGAAAGTCAGGTTCGTTCACTCCCAGGCACCAGGGTATATGCATGAGGTTTTTTTTAAATGATGTAATATGTGAGAAGTTTTCTGTGCTTTTACAGCAGAAATTGTGTGATTTTGAAAGACACAGATAGCAGTTAGGTGCTAAATTCTCATTGCAAGTTAGTGGATGACCTCCCCTGAGCGACTCATTTTTAATCTGCATATTTATCTTCTCTTCCTTAGCCATTACATTCCATATTTAGGTTTAAAATCACGTTTTCTGCTTCAATTCACATTTGTTTTTCTTTTCCATAGCTATAAGTGTGAGGACACTTAACTTGATTTTACAGGAATTGGGTTTAGGACACTGTGTTTCTTTGTACGTCTGAGACCTCTCTAGGAATCTTCAAATGCTTAGGCCCATACCAAGCACATTTGGCAAAGGTATAAATAACAAAAAGAAAATCCAACCCTCTTACATCCTTAAAAGCATTCTGAAACTAGGCAGTCAGCTAAGAGCTGTGGTTAGTGCCTCACTGAGGTAAAAAGTGCAGCATCTCATATGAGACATTGGAAAATCTGGATAGGGTCATAACATCAGGGCACAAATCCATACGAAATCAGGCTCCATTGATTCCCCCTGGTCGCAGAACAGCTACAGAACTGTGATGTATATGTCCTTGTTTCCACAGTATATACATCCCCACAGTATCCACACAGCTTTCCCATTAGCCAGCTACTTTAATGTGACAGTAATGACTTTCTCGTGATTATATTATCATCTGCAAAAGGATATTTGCATATGTGCACACATATTTATAAAAGGGCCCCTCTTGTTTTGCTAAGTACACAGTCAGTGTCTCTCACTGCCTTCATGTGAACAGACCTTCACCCCATATAATCTCTTTGATGAAGGAAAAATACAAAAGCACATGCCAAATATTTTGAGTTTTCAGCATTAACCTGGGTCAGCGTTGACAAACTGTTCCCAGGGATGGTAACATCAGTAAAATATTTTCATTCCAGTTTCTTGAGAGGTTGGAAACATCAACAAAAGGATATCATGAGACCAGTTGCCAGAAATAATACTGCAGTTTTGAACACATGACCATCTCAGATCTTGTAAGTAATGAAATGCTTTAAAACATTTTCTTTAATTTAGTTTGTTTGCATTGTGTTCTGTTCTTTCTGTTTTCTTTCAAACATCTTTGCTTTTTCCTGCTGAATAAGAGCACCACAGATGTTGAACAGAGAGAGTGAGGCAGATGACTGGACCAGAAATTCTGATAGGGCTTCAGAAAAATCTCTGCCTGTACAAGGGATGCTGTAGGTTTGCTCTGTGACTTGACAAGCTTCTCTGGTTTTGTCAAGGATAACATTTCCTCCTGGTAGAGGTGGTTAACTACAGCTAAGGTAGCACCATCAGAGGTAACGGAGTCATGGGCAAGTCCAGATGGCTTTGCCATTTGCCATTTGGAGGCTTTGCTCCAGTGAGTCTATGGGTTCACGGTGGCGTGCAGTAGCTTTGAGGTCTCACGTGTGATGACCAGGAGCAGAGCCATGGTGGGAGCAGTTCTGGTTTTGCACCTGTCTACAGCAAAAGGTCGGGAACAGACTGTGTCCCCTGCATCTGGCAGTGCTGCTACCCAGGAGCTAGTAGCAAACCTCCAGGGGCAACACAACCTCCAGGAGACCAAACATTCACAAGGTGAGCTTGTGGTCTGCTGAGTGGCTTTTAAATGGACCCACACAAGCACACTTAGAACTCTGTGTCCAGAGTTCTGCTCTGATGAGCCCTCAAATCTCAGTCCAATAGCCCTCCTGGGATTCCCCCATAAGCTCTGACTGTTCAGCTGTCCTTAAGGGATAACATTTCCTTATTAGAGAACATGTTCAAAGGAAGCCTTCCATTATTTTTTGCAATGACCTATTCAAGGAAGTAGTAGACAGCAGGGGTGGGGAAAGATAGGTAACTGACCAGAACAGCTCTCTCATTGCTGAGATATCCAGGGTATCCAGAGAAAAGAAGAAATTGGCTATGTCCTCCCTACCTCAATCTCTCACTTTTCAGCCTCTTTGGTTTACAGACACCCTGGATGTATGTGAAAGGCAGTATGAGTCAGAGTTAAAGAAAGGCAAACCAGTGTGCTCTAGGACACGAACTGCTTGGCCCAGTGGAGAGGGACCATCCATGAAGGTTATAGATGTTTACTTGTACAGAGGAGTGGGTGTCAGTGAGAGCATCAACTGCAGAGTCTGAAGATGTTTATGCTTTTTGATCTTGCCAGGTGTGTTTCTAAGCCAGAACAGTACTAGCTCTGGGGTGTGCATGTATTTAGCTGCCTGGAACGTGCAAAGGTCAACTGGGAGCACCCAGAACTGTATGACAGGACACCTACAGGCCAGGTCCCTGACAAACCACATCAGCATCCATGCAAAACCAGCCAGAGCAGTAAACGCATAGCATTCTTCTGGACCTATGCACAAGAAAGATGTAAGATGAATTTTCTTTGCCCATGTGAAAAAACTGTTCTCTCTCACTGAAGCCCTGGAAAAAGACCTTTTTTGTTCTCCGACTATGAGATGTTTGCAGTGTTTTCTGAGCCTTGGATACACTACAATTGTAAACAGTGTTATATCTGTAACTGTAATGAAATAAAATTATGAAGTCATATAAAGGTTAAGCTATTTCTGACAATGTACCAAACCAAATTAGTCTAATTGACTAACTTAATGTTAAACTTATTAACTTATAGGCAAGCAATTCCTGGACTATCTAATGATGTATTTATCTAACCACACAAACAGCATGTATAAAAGCAAATTTAAGACAGACATTCTGCCAACAAGAGGACTTGGCTAAACCAATACATTTGTAGCTGAGACTGATTTTTGAATTAGAGCTTCAATAATCTCATGGCAGTCTGCCTAGACTGTTGTGGTTAGACAATAGTAATTCTTCCCTTTTCTTCTAGTATTTTTAATCATTTGCAACACAATTTGTGAAGAATATAACTTGAAAGCTAGCCCAGCAAGACACATCACAATTAACACTCAAACCTTTAAGATAATTATTAAGAGAAATAAATTATTTCCCAACCATATATGTGACCTCATCAACACAATCAGATGTTTACAACCAAACACTTATGTCTAAACATTGTCCTCAGCAGCATTCCTAAAAATCCCTAACAGGCATGGGAAAAAAAGCAAACAGAAAAATATTTAATTCGATATTTGAATTTCTGCTTCCCAATTCTTGCAAAACTGTGTTTGTTTCAGGAAGACTGACTTGCTGTTTTGTTAATATATAAGTAGCTTTCTGGTAATGACAGAGCAGTCAATTACTCTTACTGGCTTGCGGTGGTTCTGTTTCTAGCATCGTTTGGTTCTTCCAACCTCCTAGAAATGGAGAGAGTAAATAAGTGGTTTGTGTGCCTTCCCATGGTGTTTCAACAAGCGAGTACAAGGCACCTTATGCAGCAAAACTTTTTAAAAGTGAAAAAAAGGAGAGTGTAAGTGGCTAGTGAAAGCTGATAAAAATAGCATGAAATACAGTGAGTCCTTCCAAGATTATATTAGGTCTCTACTGCAAACCAAGAAAATCTTCCTATTAGCCTTTATTGACGCTTCTAGTAAGTACTGATTACTCATTAAGTAATTCATGGAAAATTCTATTCTGGCAAAATAGAATGCTGTCTGAATGTAAAATTACTACAACTGAGTGGGTCATGCAAAATCATACAACTTGTCCTGTGAGCTCCACAGACAAAGCTGAGCCAACTTGGACAATGTCTGAGAACTTCTTACTTTATCTGAGGGCTCTTAAGCATATCAGATCTCATTAAACAAACAAACAAACAAATTCATTTCAAAAGTGACAGAAAATGAAACAGAGGTGTTTGTCGTTCAGATTTCTCCTATTTACACCTAATGAACAAAATCTTTCAGGGGTTAATTTCCTGGTGGAACACATCTACAGCTTCTTACTGCAAAAACATGAGGTGCTTTCTTTCTTTTCTTTTTGGGTGACTCAGTGCTGACTTTACACTGACTCTAAACATTTTACAAACGTATTCTTTCTCTGGAAAGATCTAGTGGCTGAAGGGAACTCAGTGCTTGCAGTCAATGCTACAGCCACAGCAGCCTGGGATGGACACAATGATTGTAGAGTCTAAAGTAGCTGGTGGTGGCTGGTATCATCCTTTTCCTTCCGTGAGGCTTTTGTGGTTGCGCTGGACATATCTTTTTCTTCACTTCATAAGTCAGTGTAAGAGGTCATGCCTCCAACCATTTATTCCCAGTTCTATATGACGCAGCTCAGTGTGTCATACAGTCAGGAATAGCCTCCCTCACCACTTTTTTAGTCTTTTTTCTTTTTTTTTTTTTTTGTAAATTGTGGATTATTTCTTCCCTGGATCACTTCAGTTAATTATGGCACAAGAGTAGGACTAAGCACTAGGGACGCAATCATTCAGAGCTACTTCACCACCCAGAGCATCCAGAGATGTAAGCACCAGGGGCTTACACCTCGAGCAGGAAATCATTAATTCAACTCCAGAGATAAATGTTAAAAGTGAGGGTCTCAGGAGAAACCTTCCTATCAGCACTGCTGGGAGAAGGAAGGGAACGGTTTTTAAAGTGGGGTTTGGTATCTTCATCTCATGATGTGGTCACCTAACCACAGACAGCTCCCCTGACCCACAGTGGGCACGTGCAGTCCACCATCTGATTTCAGAGACCTCCCACTTTCCTCATGTTGATTTTCCACCTTAATGTTTTGTTTACCTATAGTATCTGCACGTGAAGTCATCAGCCAGGCTCCCTTTACTGTCAATGAAGAGAAACAGGTGTTCATAGTTTGGATGAAGTACATCTTACAAATAACTTTTTCTCCACTCATTATAAAGCAAATCAAGGCAAGCAGCTCAAACCTAGACAGCTGCACTGCAGACTCCGGGTTTTCATTCACACTTCTGCAAATGGGCATAAAAAGTAACTAAGGTAGGCAGAAACACATTACCTATGGCAATGCAGACTGATCATGTGCAGTGCAAGGAAACTGACAACTCAGCACTGCAGGCTGTTCCACAGTCATTCCGTTCCTACCTAAAGCTGCACAAATGTGTAAAGAGCAGAACCCAATTATAGTGCTGTTTCATTTTATTGTTTCTTTTCTTTAGCAAGTCCCAAATTCCCTGCCACTGAGTGTTCCATTATACAAATCCATAGGCAAATACATTTGTTAGTTCTAATAAGGATCATATTGATTTCATACAAATTGCACAAGAACTGTGATCGGCAATTGTCAGTATATCAGTTGTTCATGCAAAATAAAGTTTTTGAAAAGCCAAAGTAAAAAAACCTCTCAGGTTATTAAAAGTTACACACACCCTACCTGTTCATCATCTTGAATATCAATTGCATGCCTTAATTAAATAAACAGGCTTTATCTTTTATTATGCCACAAGAAAATGATACATGTCTGCCTGTAAAACTGTTTTGTAGGACCCACACGACAGGCTCAGACCTGAACCCCCCATCCTACCTAAGTTACAGGAAAACAGTAATTTTCAGGAAAGACATATATAAGTGGGTCATGTGTTGTTTAACCCATTCCCCAGTGGCTGTATTCCTATGGATGAGCAAACAGCTTGAAGTCTGAGGACGCTGCCCTGACTCGTTGCATTGGCCACACAGCAGGGAGCAGAGGAAGGGGGGAATAAGTCACGCATTTGCATGCTGCTGCAGACTCCAGAGTATCTGGAAGAAGTCATCAAGCAAAGTCACAGTGAAATAATTCAGACATTTCATCCAGTTTAGACAACACTGTGGTGAGACTGTTGAAGTAAAGCCACCAAATGCTTCCCTCTTTCTTCTTTAGGACTGTCACAGATCATCTATGGCCTACGTAACTTGTCAGATCCCACTTGCCAGCTCAACTATCAACATTACAGACATCACAACCACAACAGCTACAGACCATCGTTTCATTAGGACGTTCAGCATAAGTCCAGAGCCACTGTCTTTACTACCAAGGCTTCAACAGGCACCAAGGTTTGCTAAAATGCATGCCGTCTTTTCCAGACTCTGTGGGACACTACCAGGGACACCAATGACAGCCAGCACACTGACTATCATAAGGCTCTGTCTTCCTACCAGCTACATACGCCTCCATAGCCTTCTGGCACTGCACGTGTTGTCCAGTCAGAGGCATGCAACGTGAGTGCCAAATGGCTGAAAATAAAAGCTGAAGCTGTCCCACCCTCCCACGAAACCTTTCTACCCACCTCTCACCACCGATGCTGCCAAATCTCTCCCCAAGCCTCCCTGTGATTCACAGATGGTTTAATCAGTTCTGAACGGTTAGATCTTGTGATTGAATGAGCACTCGAAACGCAAGGCACTGTTACAAAGGGTACCAGGCATTCCCAGCAGCCCAACAAGATTCCAAGGGCCTGGTACTTTCAACCAGCATCAAGTTTTATGTGCTCAGGAGAGGACATGAGCCAAAAACAGTGAACAAAACAGCTTTTTCCCTACCATGATAAACAGGTGTCACTTGACCAAAATAGCTGAGGTGGAAACCATATGAAAACTCTTCTTCAAAGGCCTGATTTGGCAAAATGTCCCAGGTGCATGGGTAATGGCCTGCTATTGGCTGTGGTCAACCCTTCTCCACTCTGTTTCTGAGCTCAAAGAGAAAACAGTGAAAGATCAAGTATAGCCTTTTATAACTGAAGCTTTCTGTCTGTATTTAGAGCCAAAACACGGATGTGAAACCATTTTAGTAGATGTAAAATGTCCACTACTCAGTGGATAGACAGTACTTTCTCACACTCCTGGAACTGCCTCAAGCATTCAGTGTCTCAGACACTCAGCCCCTTTCCCTGAGAAAGAAAGGCCTGGCCCAGGGTGACGGTCTGAAATGCTCTGATCTCCCTCAGAAGCAGTGCTTTCAAGATTAAGGATAGAAATTTGCAGCTTTATCACAAATGAAGCCACCAATATTTGTACGAGATCAGTTCACAAGTGAATGACTCATGAAAACTATATGCAGAGAGGCAGAGATCGCAGGGGAATGCATTTAGAGAGACTGCAGCCACAACTCAGTAGTTCTAGCTGGAGGTGCATGTACACTTGGTCAGTGCAAACTTGCTACTTGGAACATCTCTTGTGTTACCTTGCTGAAACCGAGGTCTCACATAACATCATTTAACAGTCATTCCTGGCTGGCTAGGAAACTCGTCCCTGGTAGATGATAATTGATTTTAGTAAGTCATGCCTTGATCATTTGTTGTCTGATTATAGTGTTCAGCATGTCTTGGCAGGAAGCTGTAATTACTCTAGCATACTGCTGGTTATCTTCTCAGAAACACAGACGTGCCAAACCTTGCTGCCACAAGCTGCTCTTCTGTACACAGCTCTCCCCTCTGGAAGAACACACACTGAAAGCACAACAGAGACCTGTTTTTCTCAGCACTTTACTAGAAACTGCAGTGCAGTTGCCCCATAAGAACACTGTGTAGGTGAGGAGCCATATGTGTTTGTGAACATCCACACTCAGCTGAAAGACTGCAAGTGATGACAAATTGAATTACTTTTGAAATTGATTCCAACAGTTAATTATGCTCACAGTTAAAACTTTGCTCTTTAGAATGATATTTACAACAAGTGTTTTAGTCATCCAATTAAACTGTGATTCAGAATATGCAAGCTTGAGAGCCCAAGATCCCTGCATGTCCAAAGGGAAAAATACAGATACAAGCACGTGTCTTGGAGCACCTGAGTAGACACATAGAATCAGACAGACAGTGTGAATGTCTATCTTGCCCTTTAGTAGGTCAAGATAACCTAAAGCCATGTTCTAGTTCAGGTTTATCGCCTTCACATAGTTACTTTTGATATAGCAGAGAAACATCAAGGCAGAGCAAATCTGCTTGTGAATGTATTGAAAATCATAATGCTGCAAAATGCAATCAGTAGCACGGCTGGAAATTCAGCCCACGCTTCTGCACTTAATAGCTTGAGATAGGCTTAAGTACGCACTTACGTCCTGCTCAACAGGGCCTGTAGGAACAGATCTCAGCTGTTATAACAATGGTTTTGACTCTGGCACACATCCGTGTGAGGAATTCCAGCTTCTCAGATTTCCCCAGAATATTCCTCATTTCCTGGAACATTTGGAAGGGTCACAAAATCTTTTCCAGTTCTCTGCCAACCTGTCTTACAGGGCAAAGAGTTCAGGTGGCTTTGTTTGATTCACTTTTTCCTGCATTTCTCTCAATCAGGCATGTGGGATTAAAAACCAACTGACTAACCAGCCAGCCCAATCAACCAAAAGAAAAAGCCTCTATCATTTATTTTCTGTCTACTGACCCATGACAAAAGTTAGTGCTACAAAACATCTGCTTCATGTTCACCTTTTACTGACTTCAGTGGCTACTCTTCCAGCTACTCTTCCAGCCTTAAAACGTGTGGCTGTTTTCCATCATATCCAATGCCGTACAACTTTGGGGCAGCCCTATAGGCTGCTCTCCAGAGGCACAATGCTACCGTCTTCTCCTAGCACCCCAGCACTGGCTCATGCTGGTGTGAACAGGCAGACCAGGAGGCATCCAAAAGCTGCTGAGATTCCTACTTTATTCCTGCTGCAATGGCTGTGTCCTCTCTTCCCCTACCCTTGTAATTCTCCTGTTTTATTCCAGCACAAGCTTCAGCATAATAAGCTACAGGCTGGACAGAATGATATCAGGGGCTTGGTTTTACTTTGTACCGAAGACAGCACACTGTTCCAGTTTTACATCCCACTGACAAAATTAGGAGCAGAACACTGTGGAGCTGCCTTGCCTTTCTGAGTGTCTGAGCATGCACTCAGCTCCCGGGTGGTGTGAAACACAATCATTGCCTTTTGATGATGACGTTTTGCTTTCAGAAAGATTTAATTCTACATTTTCAAAAAAGAAATTCAGAGCGTTGTGCACTTACCTGCTCCATTGATTATAGGGTCAGTAGGAAAACACCAGACCAGGAGTCAGCACAGTGTGCTTGCTGTAGTTTTCATACTCATCCATGCAAAAGCCTTTGGTCGATACAGGAAATGGTTTCCTAACCCCTTCACATACACTTTCCTGCTGGAAACCCTTTACAGGCTGTTTTTTCCCTCACCTGAAGCCTTATAACTGAACTGCCAACAAAAATCTGACTTCCCTTCTGCATCCTTTAAGCAGCTGAGACAGAAAATATTTTGTATTCGAGTCTTGATGGGTAAAAGAGTTAAAACTTAAGGCCTCGTTGACAGGCATTTCGAAAAGCATGCCATACTACAATGTCACCTTTCTTCTGCTTGTGAGGCTGAAGTTTCTGCGAAAAATGGGTAACGCACATGTTGATAATGCGCAGATGCACTCACAGAACTTATGAACATGGAAGTGTGTTAAATTTTATTTACTCTCACTTGGCTCTTCTTGGCATGTTTGTTTATGTGAACTCACTCTGTGCAACTCTCTATATGTTTGCAATGCCATTATGTATCTTTCTCAGTGGTGTCTCTAAATCATTCAGCAGACTATCCATTACTGCCCCTATGAAGTGTCTACAGAATATATAAAGATATTGCCTTTTATACATGCATTAAGCTGGATTATGTCACTGGGTCCAATCAATCTTCCATCATAAGCAACTTTTTTAAAAGACTCTCCGTTTCAAAGCTTTATACAAAGTAGTAAGAAGAGAGGCACTAGGTTTAAAACAACTGAGCTCCCATGGCACAGGCAGTCCATCAGCTGAATCACAATAATTGACCACGAGCATGTTCTTAGCATGCTCCAATTGCAGGGTAAAATGTGTTAGTTTAAACCAGCATGAAGGTGCCCGCACTCTCCAATAGTCAATAGGCTGCAACGTGGCTATTGCAGTACTTACCACATCTTAGGGCAGGCTTAACTGTCCCATCGGTGTAACTTGGAATCTTCCACTGGTACATGTCAGGCCATAAGAGACACTGTTCATTTTTATCAGATTAAGCTAAAGAGAAAGAGCAGGAATCGAGAACTGCCCATCAATGTTGCTTCAAGCAATAAGGCACAGTATATCTCCGCCACCACCTTAGGCTGGTCCAAACGGTGAAATCTCACCCTGTCATGGACTGTGAGTCTTAGGAGCACGTAGTCCACCTCAGATCTCAGCAGATGCCTAGAATTTTAATGCTGCCTGAAACAGAAAATTAGCATTTCAGAAGACCTCAATGAAACGCTATTTTTCACTTTTTGTTTTTACGGTGTAAAATTATTTTGTTTTGGCTACAGATACTGTTTATCAAACAGATAGATTATGATTTTATATCACAGTCATGCTGCTAGTATTGTTTTTCCCAGCATTCATTAATGCAAACCTAAACAATACTTATTTATTCATTTAGTGAACCAAGTTATTTGACACTAGTGAGAAAAGCTACTTAATTTTGATGAAACAAGCAGTCAGGTGATGTTTTTCAACCTGATCAAAAGCTATAGCAAAATCAAAAGGATCCTCTGAAAAAATTTGATTTGAAAAAAGTATGTACTGCTGCAGGGGAAATGTCTCCTTCCTTAGCCAAACAGTGAAGCTATATATAGTGAGTATTAACAGTGTTTATAGCATTTGCTAGCTACAAATACACATATGACAATGCAGGTCTGATCCCTGTAGAAATCCACAGTGGTATACTCCTCCCGGTCTTGGCTTCAGTCCCTTCTCTTTAGGTCTTAGTCTTTCTCACACTCCACTGCCTCAAAGTTGTCTTGAAACCCAAAGGAGATTTAAACAAGAAAAATAAACTTCCATTACTCTTTAAAAAACAACTATTTTCCAAGGAGTCTCGAAGTGGAAAACAGTCTGAATAATCAGAATTCAATCTTTACTCAGAGAGCTGGTTACCATCTGCAAGTCCTGAACATTCTGCTCCAAGTTATCTCCATCCCAGAGGAAAAGAGCAGTAGTAGAATTTACTCATAGTTCTGCATTAGCAGAAATGAAAGAGAAATCTCACTTCTGACAACGATGAAAACATCACACCATGTTGACTGAAAAGAACAAACAAGTACAACAGATGTTTGAACACTTTTGTGCATATGTGGACGTCCAGATTGAGTTTTGACATGGATTCCCACAGTATCCTTGTATTCAAATTGAAAAGTTACAGGCTGGTGAGGTAGCATATAAATGATGGATGTAAAGCTGGACCATTGGGTTCAAAGGACAGCATTCAACAACCAGTCTGGCATCTGCTTATGAATAGCAATATGAATGCTGGTGTTACTAAGCATCTTCATCAGCAGTTTGGATGGAAACACAGATCAAACCAATACTGTCAGCATATTGAAGGAAACGTTTTTTCTTCTTGTGAGGCTGCTATGCCCAGTTTAACATCCCCCAGTACAGGAATGATCTCAAAAGCTGAAGGGAATTCAACAGAAAGCCCCTGAGATGGTTGGGGATTGAAGTACTTGCCCAGCAAGGAGAGACTGAGGGAGCTGGGATCGTTCAGCCCAGAAGTAATATGGCTTCATGGAGATCTAACAGCAGCCTGCCAGGGTCTCTGGTGGATTATATAGAAAATGAGGCCAGCTTCTTTTCAGAGGCGCACAGTGAAGGGACAAGAGCAACAGGCATGAGCTTCAGCAAGGAAAATTTTGGCTGAATGAAAGAAAAACAACTTCACTGCGATGGTGGTGAAGCAATGGATAAGGTTGTACAGGCAAAATAAGAAGCTATCTCTGTAGAGATATTCAAAATTAATTAGAGAAAGCTGTAAACAACCTGAAGAAAATTTGAAGCTAGTCTTGTTCTGAGCAGGAGATCAGACCAGGAAACCTTCAGAAGTCCCTTTCAACATCTCTGTGACTCTTCATTTATAAAGTAAAACTAATTTCTACTCTGAAATGCTTCATATGAATTTATAAAGAAAGGAAAGTGAAAGCCTTAAGATGTAACCTTTTAATTCATACAGTCAAGTAAAACGAAATCATTGATGATTAAATGTAGAAGTACTACACAAGCCTTTAATCATGCAAATGTCAACTATGTTTTTCTGCTATACAGGTTCATAAGCCATGCTTATCAACATGGTATCTGATCAGCTCCTCGTAGTGCTGTTCTGAGCAGCATAACATCTGGCGTGCAGTTTGTTTCATGGTTACTGGCATTCTCTTCTATCTGCTTAGATCTTGACTCCTTTTGTTAGGGACATTCACGTAAACAGGATGTTTCTCTTTCTGCCTGTACTGATCTCACATTGATGTGAGTTCTCCTGCAATAGCCATTTTTAGCAAGGTAACATTAAAGGCTGTGATCACCAGCAAACAAAATCAAACCTGCATTCAAAATGACAAAATAAAATGGAATCTTGTCCAGCTCCTGCTAAAGAAACTGCTCTCTGTCTCCACTTTGTCTGATAGCAGCAAATGTAATTTGCACAGCTGTTCTTCAGGGACTTACACAAAGGCTTCAGGCTCTGGGAAGACCTAACCTTTGTTTCTTTCTGGGTTGATTCTATCTCATTTTTATAAGGTCATAAATCAAGGCTAGAGAGAGAGAAAATATATTTGGGCTTTTGAATGCAAAATGAATAAGAAAAAAAAAAACTGTCATTTAAAGCAAATTCCTCCTCTCCCCCCTCTCCTTTTTCCTCCCAAGTGCAAGCTCCCTGCTGTACAAATCAAAAGTATGCACTGAGATGGTTCCTAAATCTTTTATGAAAAGGGCCCTTCACTTGCACTTCAATGGAGCTTGCTGTGCATTGAAATTTCTTTTAATGGCAGAAGGAAATAATTCTACAGTTACAGTTCTGTGCTTCTTGCCACACCTGATATTTGGGCTGAATGTGGGACAGATAAATTATGGAAACTATGGAAGGGTAAGAGAAATGGATTTGGAGCCCATTCTGCTATATTCTTATGGACTACAAGACCCGGAGGTCTCTAGTCATGTTAAGTCAGCAAGGGTGGCCAAGGGCAGCATCATCAGACTGCTCAGGGACCCAGCTGTGTGCCAAAATTCTCCCAGGGAGCACGCGCAAGTGCCCCTGGGAAGGCATGACCATCCTCCCTGGATGAACACATCCTAGAGTACCCTCAATCCACTGGTGTGCACTTGTGGCACGAGCACGTGGGAATTTGACACGAGATACCTTCTGGACATGTATCAATTTTCCCAGCCATGGACAAGCAGATTCTCTGACATCAGGCATGTTCCCTCCTGTTACTCAGCCTCCTTGCCATTTGTCACCTGCACAAAAGCCCCCCACTAACCACAAGGCAGAGGACATACAAGTACCACCCTGTTTCCCTAAATCCTCCCTCTTGCACAATATCCTCTATCCCGCAGGAGGTACCCCTGCAGTTCCTTGCCCTTGTGCAGACAACTGAGGGCCAAAAGAATTGATTTCATTCTTAAGTTGTTAACATTCATACAGACCAGGCAACACTAACTCAGATCAATGCAGCTCACAAGGGTATGTGCTCGCGAGCGTACTCAGCACCAGTCTTCAAAGCAACCCCCTCAAGCCCAAAAACAACAAAAAAAGAAGGCTTCAAAGGAGCTGTCTACCCCCTCCACAACTTAATGTCCCATGCTCGCTGCAAACAATGGTAACAGAAAAATCTGCCCTAACAAGGTTCAAGGAAGACCTTGAAGTAAACTCAGCTGGATTCCCTAGGAAGAGCAGATTCTTTTACCATGGAAGAGAGATTTTTTTCTTAATAGTAGGCATGTTTAATAATACAAAAGCTGTAGTACCATCTTCCAAATATTTGTTTTTACCCATGTGCAGGCAAGTCTGACTCTGTTCAACAGTCAGCTCTTGCTTTACTATACGCTTCCAGTGTGGAATACTTCCTTACAGGTCTTTCAGTTTTATAAATACGTACACTACCTCAAATACACCCTTCTACTTACTGTTTAGGTACAAACTCCAATTACAAACTTATGGGCAGAGTAGAGAAAAGCCCTCATTTCCTTATACTCTAACCCAGCATATTTTAGTGTCTCAACTGTTGCGTTGTTTTCACTTGGCATCAGATATGAGATATAAATTGTGCTTACAGTAATTCTTCATCGTTGCTTTTTGCAGCTATCTGCCAGTGAGTTTATTAAAACCTGAAAAATCAATACCACCTTTCTTTTCATGTATGTTGTTTTTCCCTTGCAGTGCCTTCAGTCTGAATGAGAAGCCATTGTCTTTAATCAGTTTTCTAACTACAAGTTTAAGGAAAGAGAACTAGATGTACAAGCAATGATAAAAGTATTTTCAATATCATGTTACAGTTTGCTACATATCTTCCCATGCTGCATTGGTACATTCTGTATCCTATTGTATTTCAGCCTGTTTCTCTGAGTTCAGAAGCAATTGGTGCAGTGTATCAGTACTAGATGTTCTTGTGAAGACTTGCACATAACTACACAGCTAAGAACAAAGTTCATTCATGCTTTCTAGGTGCTCCTGAAATGAAGTATTAGTTTTGCTACTGATAGTATCAGGAGTTTTGTGATGACAGAAAAGATGCTTTCTTTCTCAGTCTATGTTGTTTGGAATACTATAACAAGAAAAGCCTTTGGGAATGGCACTGAATATCTGGAATTTGTTTTAATCTTGTCACCTAGATGCTGCAAAATCAATGAAATCTCACTTTCTTCTCTGAAAAATAACCAAGTGCCTCCACACCATTTTTGGAGGCTTCATGCCACCACCATTCTCATTTTCTCATGATAATTTACCCCAAACTCTGCCTGCACAGCTGAGTAGTGACTGCTGTACATACAGACCGACAGATGAATAGCTCTCCCACATATCTTTTGATTTCCTTATCTATCAGATTAAGGGTTCACTACCTGGAATGTGTTTTCCTATAATCTTGTTCAGTAAAACACTTTTCTGTTCTAACTTCAAAAGACAACAAAATGTATCTTCTAATCTGCAGTGACTGGCAGATGGCCATTACCAAGTACCTACCATTCCCTGAGAGATGTTTTTCAATGCCTCATTGACACCGTTCTCTTCTTAATGTTAGAAGACTCAAGCCTGTAGAGCAGGATTTCTTAGTCAGAAATCACATTCTGTTGTCTCTGCAATCACTGTCTATTCTCAGCTTCACATAATTGCTGCTTTATTAAGTAAAGTATTTAGAAAATTCCTCCCTAAACTTTTGCACTGACTGCTTTTCAAGAATTAAATGCCAACAGAACAATTTCTCTCTCATCACTAGAGGAATGTCAAGTAGAAGAGCTGTTTTTCTACTTTACATTTTCTAATCTTCTCCCCTCAAAAATTGCATCTGATAGTTAGACACCATAGCAATGTGGGTGATAGAGGAGCTAAAGAATTAAAACAGCACAACATGGGACAGCACGTTGCTCGTCTTAGTGAGGGTAGGCAAGAGACAGCGGGAATGCCACGTGAAAGAGGAAGAGAAGAAAAGGAAGGGAATTTTTACGGTTTATTCTTTACCTGATCTTGCAAATTTCTGCTGCTGGGGTCATACTCTACAGATCAGAACCCATAGGTTCACATGGAACAGAATCATGTTAGGAGACAACAGAAAAGCCAAGCTGATGTTGATGCTGTGTCAAGTAAACCACAGGAGAAGGTTCACATATTCAAAACTATTGTTTTACCTCACATAGGGAAACTAAATATTGCAGCACTGGCATTCAGAGACTTACGCTGATGTTCCGCTTGCTCAATTTTAATTACAAGCAGACAAGTCAGGAGCATGTACAAAAGACAAAATCTTGGTTGCAGAGGCTGGAGTGCAACTGTTCCAGCAGCAATCGCTATCAAGAGAAACCCTTACTGAAAAGACAATACCTTTCCAAAGAAGCTGGAGCCAAGAACCCAGTAGAATATTTTGCAATGAGAACATGGGCACAAAGGAACTTGGATATTTCCTCCACACAACTCAGGACAAACACCACTACAGAAAGAAGGTATCTGAGAAAGAGGTGAGGTAGCTGAAATCTGATGGTCCACAGAATCGAGCCACATAGTTCATTGAGGAGGACTGACTTGCTGCCGCATACTGACTCACACAACAGCCCTGTGAAAAACAGCGTGCACTGCTTTTACTATCTCACTCTGTGCAACTGTTCAGTATGTACTACAGCTTTTGGCTAATGAAATCCTGGCAAATACAGATGTAATTCTTCTAAAGCGTAGAACTTTATCCATTGAGAATATTTCCCTTGACATCTCTATTGCACCTTGCAGGCTCTGCTGGAGAGGTTGGGTAAAGGAAAAGCCCCATCTTCACATTGAGATGAGCTCAGATAATGCTTAAAGGAACATTATTAAGAGGATAAAAATGTATTTTATAGGTGTATTGCAATGTACACTTAATAAAGAACATGGTGAGATTTCTTTGACAGAAGAACTGCACTGCCATCGGAAGAAAATCTTCCAACATGCTGTGGACGCTGAAAATAAATAACCCATCTCACTTCAAGCGTTTGACATATTGCCAATCTTGAAGATGTATTGTTATCCCCAGTGCTGTATTTTTAAAGTATTTTTTCAAAAGTCCATTGCCATCACACCGTCAGTGTTCACAGTTCATAGAATCACAGAACTACGGAGGTTGGAATGGACTTCAGGAGGCAACTGGACAACCTCCTGCTGAGGTTTCTCATAGTTTTGCCCAGACAGATCCTGAAAACTTCCAAAGGCACAGATTCCATCGCTTCTCTGGACAATATCTTCAGTGTTTTCAGTTTTCCTCTTCAAAAACAAACAAACAAACAAACAGATTCAAAGAAAATCTTCCACATTCTAGGCAGCACAAAACATTTTTCTCCTGATTTACTGACATGGTTTCAATAGATCTGACAAGTGACAACCAGTCAGGAGAAAATTCCAGCAGCAGTGATATAAATGTCTCAAAACAGGCATGTTTAGAGAGGGAATGTTGATGCTGAGACATGGTTGTATTGCTACAGGCGTTGCTAGACATCAGAGACAGCACAGGGTAACTCTCCTCTGAATGACTCCAGGTCAGCTCTAGTTGGATGACATGTGCATTTAAATATCTTCATGTCAAGAAACAGGAGAATTAATTACACTGACATCCACCATTTTTAATTTTAAACCAATATATACATTGTAGTTTTCTCTATTTGAAATATTACCTCCAAAAAGCTTAGTATCAGATATATTTTTCATATCAGGCAGAGAAATCTCCTCCTCCTTCTGTTGTGAAGGAACAGATCGTTCAAGACAGGAGGCTAGGCTGTGCTAAAGGCAGCTAAAATTACAGCCAGTTCCCAAAATAGATGTCAAAAACTCAGCAGGCTCCTCTTCCCTCCATGGCTACCCACATTGTGGGAACTGTTCCATCAGCTCATTACACAGCTCTTCTCCCACCTCCCCAGGCCCAAAGGGGAGACCTTGCCTTCTGCCCCCATATTCCCTGGTTTAACATCAGAATTTAGCCTTGCAGAGCATCTGCAAAATCAGGTAGCTCATTTACATAGAAGTAAGAAATAACGTTGGCTGCTTTTTCATTTCCAGGCCATTGCACGCTGAGGAGAAACTCAGGTCTATGTACAGAAGCCGATTTTGAACCACTGGTGTGTGAGAAAGAAGGTAATGGAATTGAAGTTCCCACCTTCAGCAGATGGCAGCTGAAAAGCTCCTGCACTCATCCAAACTGGCAATAAACAGAGAGGCTCTCCTCATCCTTCAGTGGGCACAATTTGTGTTGGCGCAGTCCTCCACAAACCCGCTCCCTCTCTCCACTTGCAGTAGTTTGTCAGGGTTGAAATCATGCCTCATGTACATAGAATCAGAGTCATCTATGCCAGAAAAGACCTTCAGGATCATCAAGTCCAGCCATCCACCTAACCTACCAAGTCTCATCACTAAACCACACCACTTACTGCCACATCCACATCTTAAATACCTCCAGGGATGAGGATTCCACCACTTCCCTGGGCAGCCCAGTCCAGTGCTTGACCATCCTCTTTGTGAAGATATTCTTCCTAATGTCCAATCTAACCCTCATCTGGCACAACTTGAGACCATTTCCTCGCACTTTATTATTTGTCATCTGACAAAAGACACCAGCGCTCTTGTTTTCCTAGGTAATCGAGACCCTATAGCTTCTATAAATATTTCTCAGTAATACTAAACATCTACAGGGTGAAACACCACACAGACTACTGCAGTTGGGCTTTCAAATGTGATCTCAAGTTATAGCTTTATGCCTGCTCCTAAGCAGTCACCCGGCTGGCAAAAACAGGTGTACATACAGTCAACCACAGAGCAGAACTTGTGAAGGAGTTTTCTCCTTTTCACCCCCTCCAAGTCTTTTGCTAGCATCACATGGCTTGCTCCAAGGAGAGAGCTGGGAGCACCTGCTGGCCTCTCAGGCTGAAGGAGGCATGTCCTGCAGGTGTCAAAGCAGCTTGTTGCCAGGGGAGCTGCCCAATTCCCATTGCGCTGGGAGAGTCCCTCTCTCTCCTTTATCCATTCCAGGATGTTTTTAGAGCACAAATCCTGAGGCCACCCACGCCCAGGCTTTCTCCCCCAGCTCTCTCCAAAACCACAGTAATGAAGCAATCAGGACAGTTCAGCAATCAGCACCTTGTTAAAATCCTTCCTCTTTGGTAGTTGGTGGGGAATAAATCACTGACTGCAGCTTGCTACAGATATGCTACATAAGCACAGATAATATCTCTAAAAAAAAGATGGGAAGTACAGAATAATCAGGGATTCTGCAGCTAGCAGACGAAGGCATTTTCTATGGCAGAGAAACTGCCTTATTTTCCTGAGTATTTCCCATGCAATTTTACCTTCATTCAAACATAAACATAGAGTCTGGAACCCAAGAGTTCTCCAGAGGTTCTGTGAATTTTCAACATGACTAAACAGCGGATTAAACAAAATTGGAAGCAAAATATAATCTTTCTGGTGCCCAGTGTATACAACCTTACATGTGAGTTACACAAGATGAAGGAGAGAGTAACGTGACCATATGAAGTTTAATCTTTTAACATAACCTAAATGGAAAAACTGGTATAGAGATGAAAATAGCAAGAGAGCATCCTCAAAGCAGTTATTGATAGCAATAGGGTCAGCTTAGAAAAGGATTCTTATGCTCCAAATATTTTTGCTGATGAATGCATGCCTTCGAGCATTTGTTTTGTCTTTCTCCATCACTACTTAGGAGAAGAAGCCTCGATAGACAATGGATCAAACCGCAGAGAATCTGCATCAGTGTTTAAGAAAATACTGAATATTTTTTGTGATGTTTGAAGATGAGCATTAACAATTTCTTTCTGGCTGTTATCGGCACCTATTGGAGCTTGACACAGACATATTCACATTTAAATTCCAATTCAGTAGGGTTAGAAATCTATCAGAAGAGCCCTCTGTCCAAGTACGCTACCTATCGCTGCTCATTTCTGGAGCATGCATCGATTTTAAAAAGCTAATAAATGTATTCTTACTTCAATTTTTAACTGCTTCACTCTGCAATTTATTTCATCACTTCCCTAAAAGAGATGATGACAGTGACAGCTCATTATTATTTTTTATCATCCTTCCAGTGATAATAGCATTAGAATTCATCACCTTGAGAAGACAGAGGGCTATTCAAGTTGCAGGAACTTACTTTTAAGGTTATAATTTTGCTTTGAAGCCCCATGTCCTGTGACTTCAAAAAGAATTTTCCTCTGCAGTAAGGAAGGGTTAGGACAGAGGAGGAAAAAAGACAGCTGCAGCATTGCGAGTTAAGGTATCCAATCTCACAGTATGTATAAAAATAGCTTGGAATCTGTGCTTGAATTTATCTAAGTATTTACAGAAGCCAGACCCTCTATTCCCAAAAATTTAGTAACTGCAATTTGCAAATGACTGCAGATGAGTCTTAGATCACCAACCATACTTCTTCATATTTGTTGTCATTGTACTTTGTTGCATGCTGCTGAAGACAAGCCAATTGAGATGTTACAAAAGAATTTGATAAGACTTTCTGCTCCCTGGGCTCTCTGCTCTTATTCCCACCAGCTGACTAATGAACAAGCAGGACAACCTCAAATCAGTCTCCAATTAGCCTGCTTAATTAGTTCCGGTAAAATAAAACCCAAACCTTTTCACTATTGTAGCGAAAAAGGAAAAAGGTAATTTTGTTTCCCACTCCTTGCTCCCCTGGTTAAAGCTGAGCTCATCTCCTGGTGTTTGCACACCTTGTAGCCTGCCAACATTCACACCCCCAGGGAAGTTCAACAGAATCAAGGAAATGGGCAGATCCATGGGCTTGAAATAGGCAGCAAGCATCCAAAGGGATGATTCTCCTTTACATCTAAAGCACATACGTGTGCCTGTAGCTCACACCAATTAGCTGTTTGATTCTAATTCCTTTGGATGTAGAGTCTATTGTTCTGATAACATTTTTACCAAAACCGAGCCTTTTTTTCCTACATTAAACGTAGATTGAAAGTTCTTAAAAATTGAATGTTTTAAGTCTAGCTTTCATTCATTTCTTAGTAGTCAGTTAAAAGTAAAAGATGTAGAACGTCTGGATGTTCTCAGGAAGCTGTCTTATCCCCAGTACTGTGTGCAATGTGGTCTGTGTTACATCAATCCTTTCAACTTCCAAAAAAAAATAAAAGCCAACAGAACAACAGGTGGATGGACTTGTGACTATCCCAAGACTTAGTTACATCCCAAACTGCACCCAAAGACCCTGACTTGCACCCGGGCAGATCACCAGCAAGCACAACAAAGGCTGGTGTATGCAGAGGAGGCAGCTGGTACTAGTCTATGGAAGAGGAGCAGTGAGGAGGAAGCCTGGGAGATGCATTGCTCAGGTCAGACGGGGTCTGACGGGTGGGTAAGTGGATGCAGACAAGAGTGTCAGGCAGGAGGTTGCCAGGTTGGTTGCAGATAGCCATGACTCCTTCAGAAATGCTGGGGAAGTTCCCAGAGCATGAGCTCGCTCCCAACTGCTCCCATATCCTTTGTGCTCTACGCTGCAGCCCAGTGAGGTCATTCCTCCTTCCTCTCTCCTTTTGTGGTGAAGAGACATCTTTGGCTCCAAACCGGATGAGGGTAGAGCAGGCAGGAGTTCACTTCCTTCCCAAGGCAGGTCAGCTCTGTCACAGAGTGCAAGACCGGGGCTGCCTTAAGATTTTTCAAGGCCTTTGGCTTAGAGATGAGAAAGGACCCACAGCTCTCGCAATGGAGCAGCTTCTGTGTTTCTGCTAAGCAGCTGAGGCAATTTTCATGTCCAACACACAACCCTGCAAAAAAGAGAAAGATGTGCTCATCAGTGTTTCCACTGCCCTCTGGTTGGTGGCTGTGCTTTGAAGGAGCAGGAGGGACAGCTCTCCAATACATGCAAACAAAGCAGTGTCTCTCTTAAGTTCACCTGCTTTCAAATATTCATGTAGAAATCTCATTCCTAACACACCTTGAACAATAAGCATTTATGGGAGGATAAGTGGCAGCCAACAGGGCTGGGAGGTATGGAAGTTAGGCCAGCAGAAATGGGTTGGTGACTTCAGGCATGTCCAAGCCGCACCTGGCAGGCTGCATGCAGCCTGGCACAGCTAGTAATGCACCCTGCACCATCATGGCAACAGCTCTTCCCCACCAAGCAGCCCAGCCCCAGGCACACAACCAGCACACAGAAGAACTAGACTAACTCTGTTTTGAAGTAAAATGAGGAATTACACACAGTGGAGGTACAGGGGCCCTAGTACAAATGTATTTGATCCATGGATTCACTCCTACCACACACACACCCCGTAAACTGGACACATCCTTTCCCTCTTTGCTTCTGCTTTTTTTGAGTTACTGCCTTGAAAACATATACAGACCATCTTGGGGAACCCAGCAGTGGAGCGGTTTCAAAGCCAAATGTATGATACAGGTAAGCAGAAAATTCTAGTGCATGTGACTCTTAACTGACATTTAGTCAGCAAAAATTCATTGTTAAACAAGCAAAAAGGAGTAGGGATTAGGGATAGAAATTAAGACCTGTTGCATCCTGTAAACTTGGGTGCTAAGTCACTGAGGGCAAACACTAAAATCATGAAATAAAAAGACAACTGTTCAAGTCAAAACAAGACCTGACAATATATTTGGTGTAACAGAGAAGTGTTCTAGAGATTTCATTATATGAGAGGTAAGGGAAAATAAGCATAAACGGTAACCAGCCAATATGCTTTCAGAGGATGTGATGCTGCTTCCATCCAGTAACACTTTTAATCAATCTCCTCCATATTACACATTTATAAAGCCTCTAAAAAGCTTAGCAGTTCCATGATGGAAAAAAATGTTCTTTTATAACTATAAATCATGAGGTGTGTCAGTGGCACTTCAACCTCATAAACCAACCCTCAACTGCTAAATGAACAGGATCCCAGCTGATCTGATGTGCCATTTAACTTGTCTGGTGAAAACTTCCCATCTTTCTTGCTCTCGAGTAGCTTGGAGGAGACTGCTGATAACTGCAGCTACAATCAGAAAAAAGCTCTCTTCCAAGCAGGAAGGCACGGATGGGGATTTTCAGAGCTGAGCAGAGCTGTGTGCAGGAAAGAGCAAACACTTCAGGCCTGGGCAGCACCAAACAGGGACAAAAACCCAGTCTGGAACAAAAGCTGGGCTAAATCAAGCCAAATTTCAAGCAGCCAAGATGCCAACCTGACATACCTGACACACTGCAACAAACTGATCTGACCTGAGACACCATAACTTTCCAGAGGACCAACGTTTTTCATAGTGGCATCCTTTTTTTTTTTCTCATTTCTGTAAGGATTCACGGAATTTTCAACCCCATTTAAATGTAAATTTCCAGTACTAGCATACTGTATTTTGCCACTTAACACTGTACAGCACAAAGCTGGTTCTCCAGCATGTTGTTACATGCAAACCCTACGGCACTGTAGGAGAAAAGCAGTAATCAATAAAGCACTACTGTATGTGGTGCTCAAAACAAAATGCAGTATTCTTCTGAGAGCAGCTTTGAGAACAGACATCTTCTGTGAGCATGCTGGTACTCAGACCTCATTAAGTAAAAGCACTACTGGATTAATTAGTTAATGTCTGCTAAGCCCTCTGAAGTAATATGGTACTGTTTGTATCAGTGCCAGCTGTTATTTATTTCAGAGGTAGTGGGGCACATTCTGTATTTGACCGTGCCATTACAATTCCCTTTGGCTTGAAGCATGAGATCTGAATAAAGGAGAGGTGCTAGATCACAACAGAATTTGATCCCTAAACGCTGCTTTTTACCATCTGCCCCAGACTTCAAATTCTACCCCTTGTCAGACAAAATAAAATTTTCTGATACAAATAAGAGATGTATTACACCCACAAAAAACAGTTCTCCCTTGTTTACTATTTTCTCACAAGCCATAAAACAATACAATATACTCAGAAAGTGGAAAGCTTAGCAGCTCTGAGAAGCACGAAACATGAAAACAGCAGAAGTGCTACATAGTAGAGGTATGGACAACAAGGGAGCTATTACTCTATGAAAAGAAGCATAACCAACTACACCAGCTCTAAACAGTTCTTCACAAAAATCGAAGTTGGACATGACACACCTGTGCCATTGTCAAAACTAAGACGGATAAACACCCTAAAATGCAACCCATACAGTCTCTTCAGTGTACTCAAGAGGATTTTATCAAGGTAGAATAACACTGGCTAGAAAGCTAACAATAAATCCTCCACGAAAGATAATGTTACATATCACCTCTAGTCCGCCTTAGTACTGATGCTCCCCTTTAAGTTGGCTTTCACATGTTTCTTAGACAAAAACCTGTGTGCAAATGTCCACACAGTAGGATGCCTAAAGCCCAAAATAAGTAAGGCATCCCTAGAGGGATGATGAGTTTGGTTTTGTCCCCCAGAGAGTTGCTGTGAGAGTGCAAACAGACTCCTCCTGCCACGGTATCCCCATCAGCAGACCCTGATTTTTGTGCCTCTACGCTGCAGAGACCGGCTGTGCAATTCATCTGAGAGCACCTCCTCAGGCATCCACTTAGCACGTGCAGACAGTGTTCTGAAGGCTCAGCCCCCTGACATTTCTGCACAGTATGCAACTGTGAGAGAAGTCAGTACGGATCTCAGTTTTTCTAAGGCGACAAAAATACCATAATTATTCCCATAATGACGGGCAATACCTTTATACACCACAGCTTACTTCAACCGTTTACCACTTACAACTTGCCTATGTTTACAACACATGTACATAAGTTAAGAAAATTAATGAGGATAAGTTGCAAATTATAATTCTGTTATTCAGTGACACCAAGAAAGGACAGCCTGATATTGGAGAATGAGGAACTTGAGATAAACCAGTATGCTGACTCATGTCTGGCCCCATACGGAGCTATATCTGAGTATGCCTGGATTCATAATCCAGAGGGTGCAACATGTACAGAAATACACCTCGCTGTTCATCCAGCTGTGTAATCACTCTGCAAAAAAATCAAAGAAAGCAAAAACCACTTTTTTTCTTTTAAATGCAAAGAGTTAAACCAATCAGAGAACTCAAAAAAGGCCAAACTATGAAAAATAGATTTCATTACTGAACCAAAACGCAGCACCATTCAGGAAATTGGAAGCACAAGTTATTATTACCTTGAAATACTCAAAGAGTCTCTTTTACTACACTAGCTCTTTCCATCCATTAGTCATCACAGATGCCAAACTAGCCAGTTACGGCAGCAGACCACTCCCAGGAAAGCTGCAGCAGCCAGTGGACAGCATGGCTGGCACAGCTCTGGTTTGTGCTAGGGACGAGGGGATGCACCTTTCTCAAACCAGCACAGTTATCCCAGGTCAGCAAGGTCTCAATCACAGCATTTCAGATCCAGTACTTGTCTACCATTACAAGTAGCAACTCCTTGTAGGATTTTCTCCTAAGCTCATATTCTTGCCCCACTAAGACAGTTGGAGCAAACTCAGAGAAGAACAGGAGTAAGCAAAAGAAGAGGGACCCTGTGTAGGGACAGCAGTGGTCCCCAGCAAATCTGCCCTAATTCCCCCAGAAAACCCACATCACGCTGTGCCCAGTCACATCCCAGAGCCCAGGTGGCATCAGCCTTAGCCATTGAGCTGAATAGGACACACGTAAGACAGCCTGTCTCCTTGTCATGTCTCTTTTATCATTTCCCATATAATTTTAGTTTGCTTCAACAGTCGATCCTGAGAGCAGAGGGAAATTCTGTTTTTTCTCTTAACACCGCTACACAATATTGTGTTGAGATGCATACAAACAGCCAGAGGGAAAACCAGTCTTAGCAAGCACTTCTTGGCAATCAGTTTTTAAACAGATGTTCAGCTGTCGTAAAATGTATTGTAGAAGTGGGCTGGGCCCTAGTACAATGTGCAGCCAAGGATGTAGCGACAATTGCACAGGATTAATTAAACTTCCTGAATGACCTCATTTAAAGGCCCTGCAGAGACCAGATAAGAATCACATAGCTTGACCAAGAGCCTTAAAAGGGAAAGGAAAGGGAGGGAAGAAGACTTTCCGTAAATGCATAGTTCTTTCTCGGGTCAGAGTTTTGGAGCAGCACCTGCATGGCCTGGCAGAGAGCAGGGTGCTATTCGTGCTCACTTTGAACAAAGGGAGCCAAATAGGTCAAGCAAGTGAGCAGATGGCCACAGACAGCCCCATGACCTTACGGCTGTGCAGGCGCTCCCACTTCCCAAGTGATCCTGTTTCCTTGCTCCATGGTGCCTTGCCCTTACAGAGCTCTCTCCGCTCACCCAGGGACCCAAGCACCTGTGCTACAAGTAATGTGATTTTCTGGCTTGCTCCCTCAATCCCCTGATCACCACATAAATGCATCAAAATCTGGTTCAGTCCAGCTGACAATCATCCCATAATCTGCTCCCTACTGAAAGGATAAGAGAGACCATCACCAGTTTGGCTCCTTTCATCTATTTCAATCTTTCTACCTTAGCTGACTTGGCAATCTGAAGACACACAACAGAAGCTTTCTTGTAATGTAGCCTAGTGTCATGATAGAAAAATGTCTAAAATCATAGAATATCCAGATTTGGAAGGGACCCACAAGGATCACTGAGTCCAACTCAGTGGCTCCAAAAAGGACCACCCAAAATTTAAACCACATTTCTGAGAGCATTGTCCAAATGCTTCTTGAACTCTGGCTTGGGGCTGTAACCATTGCCATGGGGAGCCTGTTTCAGCACCCAGTCACCCTCTGGTGAAGAACCTTTTCCTAACCCCCAACCACCCCTCCCCTGACACAGCCCCATGCCATTCCTACCGGTCTTGTTTCTGTCACCAGAGAGCAGAGTTCAGCGCTGCCCTTCTGCTCCCTGTGAGAGCTGTAGCTGCCATTAGGCCCCCTCTCAGCTCTTCTGCTCCAGGCTGAACAAACCAAGGCACCTCAGCTGCTCCTCATACACCTTGCCCTCCAGATTCTTCACCACCTTTGTAGCCTTCCTTTGGACACTCTCTAATATCTTTCTGTCCTTCCTATATTGTGGCACCCCAACCACACGCAGTGCTTGAGGCAAGGTTGCACAGAGCAGAACAACCCCCATCGGCCGGTGGCAGTGCTGGGCCTGGGGCACCCCAGGATACAGTTGGCCTTCTGGGCTGCCAGGGCACACCACTAGCTTGTGTTCAGCTTGCTCAGTCAGAACCCCCAGATCCCTTTCCATGGTGCTACTTCTCACCCTCCAGTCTGTACATATACCCAGGGTTGTCCCATTCCAGGTGCAGAATCTGGCAGGCTGTGATCCAGTGCTCACCCAGGCAACTGCAAAGGCAATGCAAAATAATAGTGGTGTCTTGGTTCGTGAAGGAAACGCACATACTAGCATGCTAAACAAGGCCAGGACACCAATTTGAGCACTGCCCCTACTGTTGAATTTCCAACAGGCTGCCTGACCTGATTTCACTTTCCAGGAATAAGGCACTTCAAGGAACACAATGAGCTATCAACTGTTTTTAACAGAGAACATGGACAGAACTATCTTGTTCTAGAGAGAAAGAGAGCTTATCCATAGACATCAGCTGTGCAGCATCCCGTTGGGATAGCCAAGACCTGACGGTTTTACTTGCCCAGCAGGGTCACCACGCAAGACTCAGAGGAAACGTCCCCTGGTGCTGTTCTCCAGACGTAAGCCACTTCACCTGAGAATAAGGGACTGCTCTTGCAGTGTTGATGTAGCCAAAGGTATTCAAGATCTCAGCTGCCTTCGGTTTCAGGCACACAAATACTTTAGTAAATAGAGGCTGAATGATGAGAGCACGATTTTGTGTCGCAGCCAATGCCATGCCAAACCACGTCAGTCCTGCTCTCCATCCCCATCCCATCCGCCGTCTGTTCGGTGGCTTGGTTTTTCCATCATGACAACTTCCAAGCAAAAGCACAATCACGAGGGGCCCAGCAAGGGAAGAAATGTGGCATGCAGCCAGAAATGGGGTGCTCTTTTCCTGCAGCAGGTAGCGGCTTTTAGATGTAAGAAGGGAAATTGGAGAAATAAGTGAGATTAGCGCATTCTGAGGAAGTACATGGCTGTTTCTCTTTCTCTACACCAGTGTTGCTTGCTGTGTCCTACAGTGTTGATGAAAACTTGCTGCTATAAAGCTTCATCTGCATACTTTCTCCAACAGCATCCTGCCTACATGTCCAGCGAGTGCCACACGAAACCCTTCAGCTCCACTCACACAGCCCTGCCACTGACCTCAATAGGAGTTTTGCTCAGAGGACATACGGAGAGAGGATATCAGAAAGTTACCCACAGAAGGGAAAATATTCTCTACACAAATTTTGTTTCTCAATACAGGAAATACCTTTGTATTTTCCTACTCCTGGTCTTGAACAACAAATCAGCGATTACAAAGAGTAACCACAGAGGGATGTTTGGTCATCTTTGTGTTTTAAGTATTATACAATAGAGATAAACTAGAGATTTATGTCTCCCTATATTACAAATAATACAAAAAGTTGTAAAATACTGCTGGAGAAAGTAAAAGCCCAGAACAGTTAAATAACTTTCTGAGGTCCCAGAGCAACTTGCTGATAAGAATCAAGAACAAAATCCATGTGAAACAGCAAAACAGCACGGAATCCAATATGACTGGCAAGATGCCTATCATTTTCAAAGGGACCATGATTTAGTCCCCAGAGTCTTGACTTCTAACCCGCCATTCTTGTGGCACAGCAGATTATCAGCTGAGAAACTCCTCCATTTCAGGCTAATCACCATGATGAAGCATGTGAAATGCATCTTGATAAGCAAGTGATGATAAATGTATTTTTTAAACATGGTTTAACAAAATAAGCCTAGTGACAGTGAAAATGTTTTCCTAGATTTATTTGCTCTATCTGATCCTGTAACCAAGTCCCAGCTATTCTTACACAGTCCAGAAGTCCAGAAAAAAAATTATCATTAGTTTCAACAAAACTCGGTGAGTTTGCTTCCCAAATGAGAAGTTAATCACATAAAACTCAGAGTACTGCACTAAAATAGGGTTAAACAGCTTCATTTAATATTTAGCATGGGTTTAATTACTGTACAGCTTGATCTCCTGGAGTTTTTTCTTCCCACTCAGACACTGCTAGAAGATAATCAAGGACAAGAAGAAAGAAGTAACTGTGGATGTCACCATATACATTATAGGACACTTCTCTTCAACAAAGTAATAAAGAAAACAGTCAAAACACTGTAATGCTTCTGTGGCATCAGATGAGGAGAGCCAGCTGTAGTTAGCAACATACATCTTATATGAAGATGGCTGGACTGGCTACCAAAATCCTAACCCATGAGCACCTCTGCAGTGAAAAAGCCAACTCTTGTCTCACAGACTGACCCACTCTACAGCAAGAGGCAGAGGCAGAGTTGCCCTTGTCAGCTGCAGGGCTTTCTCTGTGCTGAGTCCCAGCCAGAGGAAGAACCTGAGCTCCCTGTGCAATGCAGAGGTGGCTGAGGGACACCAGGAATAGCAGCAAACAATGGGGCTGCACCAGAGGGTCTGATATGCAGCAGTCATTGTTTGATTTGCACAATGAGAAAATAGTGTCACATCCTCTCTGCAGGGCAATGTAGCTACTTCTGTAGCTTTTGTTGTCCACTGTTAAGAAGATCCTGTTCTTGGAAAAGCGGAGTGAAGTATACACATTTTCAACTTTGATTTCCACATAAGGGGCTCAATTCAGCTTTAATTCCTCTAAAGACACACGCAAAGACTTTACAACCTTGTTTATATTCCTCCTGAATGCAACACCCAGGCTTTGCTGGCAAAAAATGTATCCAAACTGGATAAGTAGCTGTAGAAAACAAAAATTATTAATAGTTCAACTGCAAGCAAGTTGTTAAACCAAGTACATTAATCTGCTTACAGTGGAGGAACAGAGCACGCTCTTTCCCAGAGCCAGATGTCCTGATCAGGAACCCGGCTCCCAGGCAGATAGCTCTCCAGCAGTGACAGTGCAATGACTAAGTAATCCCTCCTAAACCAGAGGCTGACAGGTGGATCTGTGTCCTGAGATAGAACAGCGGTTACAGAGGCATTTCCCAGAGCAGAGATTCAGGTGGAAGCGGCCCTCAAGTTCAGAGATCCCCAAATTCCAGCTCAGGAATCTTCCAGCCAAATCTTAATCTTACAACAAAAAGCATCCACACTGTAAACTACTGTTTGATCCATAGTGCTTACAGTGTACAAACAGGATCCTTCAGGACTTACTCCATCTAGACAAAGTTCTCACAACCTCAGATATTCACCAAGTGATCAAAGCAATTATTTTCCTTCAGCATGGTTTTAAAAAGTACATCTATAATGAAACAAGCAACAACGAATCACACAGAAAACTCATGGGGAATTTAGAAAGAAACCAGCCTCACCATCTGTGCTCAAACTGTTCGGATAAGATTAGCCTTAGAAACAATAAGAAAGATGGGGGGAAAAAAAAGCTTTGCTTATTTCTTTCCACTAATGTTTGTTGCTGTTGTTGTATTGGCTTTGTTGGTTTGTTTGTTGTTGTTTTAATTTTGTGAGCTTTGCTACTTTAAAGGCGCATTTGCTTAAGAAAAAAATAGTTTTGCTAAGACTTCCATCCCAGATTTGGCAAAGTAAATCAGATATTTTGGACAAGCTCCTGTGTAGAATGCTTCTCAGCCCCCAGCCTTAGGCTTTTCCATCACAGTCCTCTTGCACCCTGATGTCTATGTCTTGCCACAAGCACTCATTTTCACTTGGCTCAAGCCTTCCCCATGCTGTAAAGCACTCAGTTCTATTCCAGATCAACACCCATTCTGCGGAACAGCAGCTTCTTTGGGGAGCCCAGTAGTTTAGCCTATCCTTAGGTAGGAGGACCCACTCCTGGCAAAAAGAAAGCGTTAAATCCACATCATCATTGTTAAGACAAATGAAACATTCTGATGTTTTCTTCTTGCTTAAGTAGCTAGAATTCTGCTAAGTCAAATTCTTGCTTTTGTAACTCAGAAAGCAATTATTTAGTACTACTATTTAGCCCAACATTATACAATCTTTATGGTAGAAAGCAAATTTCTATGAACAGGTGAGATAGTGATGGAGCAGGTGCTCTCTACATGCAGAAGGATGCGCTGCTCAGAGCAGCCATATCCTTACCTCCACCCAATAAGCTGTTTTAACTGCTCTGACACCTCAGAGAAGATAATCCCACTAACAAGCACCTGATTATGCTCAGTGCTCCTCTGGGTGAGGGGAAGCAGCACAGTAATCTGATTTCAAGCTGTACCCTCTCAGCCCCCTTCTCCACATCTCCTGTCCAGCTGCTACCCCCAGCAAATACCATTTTGGCCTTTATCCAGCAACGTGAAGAGATAACCAGTGATGACTTTCTCCTTCTCTACTTCATAGCCCAGCTAGGACTAGAGCACATGAAACCTGCTGATTTTCAGTCCCCCTGCAGCCTATTTGTAACCTTTGTGCAATGACTTATATTTTCTAGCTTCTCAATGTCCTACAGCATGCTTGGCCTGCCTCCTTAGAGATGCTGGCAGGATATGACCCCCCCTCCTGATGAATAGGAAAGCCCCCTCACAGCTGCCAACAAAAGTTGTGGAATGAGTTATCTTACCTTTTAAATTGACATTGCAAGAAAAAATCCCAAACATCTTCAATGCTTTTAAGTTAAAGGCAGGAGGGGAATAGAAAGATCCACTTCTCAAAAAGAGGCTAAAGCACATGCAGGTGCAGCTTCTGCAGGGCCTTCCCTGCCTCTAGCAACATGTTCTACCCTTTAGAACTTTGGTTACCACTTCAGGAAACAGGGTGCACTACAATGAAGTCATGAAACACAGATAAAATACAGGGAACAGGGGGCAAAAGAGATAGGGACCAACTAGATTTTAATTCTATACATATTACTTCTGCCAAGAAGCATAAATGTTAAGGAAAAACAAGCCAGCCTGTCAGAGGAAAACACCTGCAGCTCTTTGAGTATTCATCAGCTTTGAATTTGAACTTTTGTTTCACTGGTCTAAATTAAGCAATTAGTCAGTAATGTGCTGCCAAGTTTTTTTATTGTGCCTCCCAAACAACTGTTACCCATGAGCCTCCGATAAGACCGTGGCACAAGATGGACACAAGGGAGGCTCTACAGGAGAACTCTGAAGTTTATTGTCTCACACAAGGCATAAAATGCCTTTGCTCTGTTCTCAGGGGTGTGGAAAAGTAGAGTATCTGAATCAGATTAGCCTGCTGGGTACCTAAGGAAAACAAGTGCAAGCACGCAGAGCATACTGACCACCTACTGCTCATGCATGGGGCTGATAAGGAACATATGTGAAGACACTGTGGTGCTGGGAGGATCTGAAGACCCCCTCCCTACCACAAGCAAGCTTTCTTTTGGCCACGCAGTTTGAGCTCAGGTCACTCCCACTTCTCCTGTGATCTCCACCTCGGTGCCTGTGCAACTAGTCGGAGTTTTCCCTTGAGCAAGCAGAAAGTTTCACATAGTTTTTCCCCTGGAAGCATTCATTTCAGCAGTCCTCCTCCACCCACCTGTGTCTTTTCTAAATCCTGCTGCTCCCTCTGCATTCATTAATCCCCCAGACAGTTCTGTGCTGGCTGAACTGATAGTTGGGAATAGGAAACTTTCCCAAGTGGGTACAAATGAAAGAAAAAAGAAAAAAGAAAGAAAGAAAGAAAAACAGAAAAAAATGTTAAAGCTTATTTTAAGATGTGCTTTTAACGTCTGGATGACAGAATCCACCGAGACAGCATCAAACTGTTTCTTGTGCAGTAGCTAGTACCAAAACCTCAGCTCTATTCTCCATAGAACACGGAGCTTTGTGGAACAGAAGACTTTTCCCATGAGACTCCACTTCCTGGGAAGGTTTATTTCCTCAAAGCCTGAGATCTGAGACCACATGTCTGGAAGCCCAGAAAGGCGCTTTCTTCCGCCTCATCCCTAAGGACGATGCAGATCGTCAACCTGCCAGCCCAGTGCGTCTGCCCCAGCTGCACTTTCCAGGATGCTGAAGAGGCCGTGGGAGCATTCTGTGATTCAGAAGGGCACGTGCTGAGCTGCTCCACTGATGGATTTGAACACCCCCAATGCATCACAGCAGGCAGGAGCTGCAGCAGGCTTGTAGCATGCACGGTACGTTGCCATAATACAAATCCCGCAGGGCACACATCAGCAAAATCAGGCCTGCTCACCGAAATCTACATCCCATTGGTGTCTGTGCAGAGGTCATTCAATCTTCTGCCCGCTTTTAATCCATTTTAAAGCCGTCTTTTCATTAACATGACACAGCTGCAAATGCAAAACCTTAAGCTTCTCTGCTGAGGATTTAAGGGGGGGGGCAAAAAAACAGAAAACAAATACAACTGGAGTGGCAAGTAACGGAGAGGAATTTTAGGACCACAGGTAAGGGTATTTTTTGAGACTCACTTTTTAAGAGCACTTAAGGAACAAAGATCAAGTTGGCACCACACGCAACTACAAAAACAAAAACCATCAAATCCAAGTCAGAAGAATGGAAAGTTGTGCCTCTGCATGCTGGTTTTGCCTGATCTCTGCCCCAGGGCAAAGGAACCACTGCCGCCTCTGCATTTGCCCTCAGGCAGGAGACAGGCAAGCGCAAACAGTCAGGCCCAGGCAGTGCCTAGTGGCAGGGCCAGGCACTGTCCTCTTCCATTCGCTGGTGTTTCATGCTCCTGCCTTCGGGTTTGCACTCAAAGAACACCTGCAGGCCTGGCGGGTTGGGCTGAGCTGCTCCGGAGGGACGAGCTGCATCACATCTCCAGGCCCCAGGCCAGAGATGATTAGCCAGGGGAAACAGAAGATTTTTCCAGAGGAAAGCCCTTAGAAACAGCTTTTGAGGAAGGAAGACAGGCTCAGATTTGTATCTATTGTCTTAAGAACAAAGGGAAACTCCAGGCAGTTTAAGAGTGAGGTGTGCTGAGCCAACACACATCACCTGACGCTTCATCCCCTCCAAGGGCCCCTGCCCTCTGCAGTTCTCAGCCCACCATCAAAGGGGTATGGTTCTCATTTGTCACTTTCTGCTGATGTCTGGCTATGGTGACACCACTCCTGAAGCATCAGGACCACAATCCCCTTGAGAACTCTCTCACAACGATACTGGGACACCTGTCCAGCTCACACAACCCAGGGGCTGGGAGCTTCCCTGTCTGGTCTGCACCGAACAAGATCCAATTTTGACAGCCATCTACAGGACAAACATTACCTCCTTTAGGTGGAGGGCAAGGCTCCTGCACACAAACTGCTATTATCTGTAATGGAGCTGACAAATTGTACACGTGTAAATGGTCCAGAGTAGCCCCATTGCTCTTCCTCTACACTGCAGATGTCAAAGGGCTTAATCACTGGAAAGCTTGCCTTTTTCTCTCCTCAGCCAAACTCTGGATATTGCCTGCTATTAGAAAAATGGCTTCTCCTACAGCTCTTTACCATATGGCTACGTTAGCATTATTGCTTAGATTAAGGACTTTCAGCCATCTGCTGGGCTATCCGCACCTGTTCCCTGCCTGTCCCTACCCCAGCCCAGTCACTGCAGGCTGGAGCAGCGCACATCCCTGGTTGCAAAGGGATTTTTCCTCTCCACACCTCAGGGCTGCAAGCAAGGTGAACTAGCAGTGCAGCCATTTATTTGTTTAGGATTGGCCAAGATCTTAAGGGGGTTTAGAAACCTCCTCTCTCTGCACATGGGCTGAAGTCAACACCAGAGAATGCTAAAAAATCTGGCCTTTTTTAGCACAAATGCCATCACTCCCCAGGTCACACCTTGCACAAAAAAACTGTTCCTCTCTCACTCCATTAGTGTCCCTGTTCCCAAATCTTAATCTGATTACAAAATCTTAACTTTTGCAAGGCCACATTTGGTATTCCTGTTGGAATGGACAATGTCACCAACGCACTTTATAATCTACTGGAAAGGTAAACCTTTGACAAGGAGAAAAATCAAGCCATAGAAAGATCTAATGGTTACTTTTATAAAGTTCCAAAATAGAACAGATCCAGTTGAAAAGAACCAAGAAAAGTGAAGTCCAACTGACTGACCACTTCAAGGCTAAGCAAAAGGTAAACCATATTATTAAAAGCATTACCTAAAAAGCTTTTAAATGTTGACAGCCTCGGGGCATCAATCACCTTGCTAGGAAGCCTAGATTGCTATGGTTTGCAGTGAAGAGTATTCCAGTTGGCACATGAAGCTTAGCCAGTTGACAGGAGCCATTATTAAATTGTGTACAATGCAGCCTGAATACAGTCCAGTCAGCATTAAAGAAAAAAATTGCTAATGAGGTGAAACAGAGGTACCTCAGCCTAGCAACATGGAGATCCATGACTAATGAAGCATCAACGTTGCATCTCGGGTGATCAATCTTTGTAACTTTTCAAACTCTTTATTCTACATTTAAATATTTTAATATTAATTTATTCTAATGCTATCTCAAGTGAATAATGAATTATATCAAAATTGTGGTTTAAAAAAACTCTAACAAAAATAAATAAATAAATAAATAAAACAGACTGTTGTAGATCAGCCTGACCTGATTACTAAAATACAGACGGCCAACATTTAAACAGGAAATTCATAAAATAGTTAACAATGCTTACCGTGGCCTATTTCAATTACTGCCTTTCCAAACTTGCAGTTTTGCTGCTGTAATTAGGTACAGGGTCAATATATGCTATCTGATACTACAATAACTTGACATGGTATATGCGATGTTTGCAATGCATGGTTAACTTGTTTATGACTGTCAGAGGTGTACACCCTTGCAGGCTCACAACTCTTTACGGTGACATAAGTTTCTTCTCCATAAAAAGAAAGTCAGACTCTCCTGCACCTGGGTGTGATTCTTTGCCCACACCATCACTTCTCTGCTGTTTGTGGAGGATCAAGCTGGAGAACTGATCCAGCTGAAAACCAACTAAAGCAGTCAGCCCAGAAACCAGTTCCCTCTTCCAGTATGACCACACAAGTGCCTTTTGCTCATGTCAGGCAGAAGTTGCTGGAGTGCAGGGAGTGAATGAGGGTGAAATCACCACCTGTGCTAGCAGTGCCGTATTGCTTTCACTTAAAACAACTGTGCATGCAAAGCAGTTTGCTCAGCGTGCTTTTCTGGGTATTGTACCAAATTAACAACAGGACATCTAAAATGCAAGCACTGAAATATGTTCCACTAGTGATATTTAAAAGATAATGAACTGAGTATTGTACATCATGGAAAAAAAGGAGTGAAAGCCTGAGTACCAGAGTTCCTATGGCTTATATATAGTGCTGGGGCAGATTAGCACCTGATGTGAACAAGAGGCTGCATGGCCTTATGGCTTGTCCACATAACCTGATCTGCACAGGAATGTGGCGATGGCTGCTACTAATGGAAGCAAATAACGTCCTGGGTAAATCTGTGCCTGACTGAGCAACCATCTGTAATACAGGCCACAAAAATAAAAAGGGGTGGTGCTTCTGGAGTCCCCAT
>JANHGO010000409.1:0-41286 GCA_024606505.1 Aquila spilogaster
ATCTCGGACAACAGCCAAAACAGTGGAAAAGTTAATTGAGACTGAGATTTTGGCAGAGCATAGTTGTATGTCAACTGTATTTGAATCAGGTGTGGGGGACAAGCAGGCAAATTTTTATGTTAGTGGAAACCTCACAAATTTCCAAAAAGCTCCTAAGGTTACAAAAATGGAATACCCATGTTTCAATGGTGGTTCTTTCATTTAGTAATCTATATTAATGGCTATATTTTAATTTCAAGCCAGCTATAAATTTTAACTTTTCACTCTTACTTACATGCCTGATTTTCAAGGATAATCGCACTGAAATCAACACATCTTCCAGACTTTAAAGGCACTATTACACTTTTTTTTTTTTTTTAATTATTGTTCTTAAATTCTTGGGCTTATCCTTTGTCATTGACTGATTTGTCAGTAAAATTCAGGCATGAACTCGATAGTGCCTGAGAACTAGGTTTATACCAACTGTGTAGGTGCACTCCTTTATGTGAACAAAATATGCATGCATAAAATTGAGGCTGGGACTAACAAAAAAGCATCTTGTTGCTCTTTCTTTGTGGCTGTCGTTTTCTATTTTTGCAATTTTCAGTCTTTCCAAACCAGAGGGAAAAAAAAGAACCATGACAGTTTGTCTGAGTCTACTTTACTGCCTGTCATTTGCAGCTAAACCTGTAATATTTTCATATAGCATTCTGCAAATAAAAAGACGTTCTTTTAAAGAAAAAAAAAAATTAACATGGCATATTTGAAAACCCCTTTTCAGAATCTCCTTTTCTCAAACTCCTTTGCTTTGAAGATTCATATCACACCCAGGCACTAGTAAAGGAACAATCTGAGATTTTTCAGATTTTATGGCTTTGAAAGCCAACTACAGAGTTCAGGTCTGGAGGACTTTTAATAGAAATAGCCATTTTATTTCTAATGGTGTAAGCTATAATGGCAACATTAGCCATTTCTGTAGGGCTTCCTTAAAACCAACTCACAGTAATTCTTTAGCAGCTTAAGAGAAAGAATTACTACCACTTTTAGAGTCTGTGCAAGTAGTTCTTGTAAAACCCTTTTATTTTTAATGAGTTATTCTTTAGTATTTATATAATTCTCTAAATTCTTAAGTGTAGGTAAAGAAAAGCTTCGTACAATGTATTATAATGCTTAGTTTACCTATTAGTTCAGCTGTAATTAACTTGTTGAAAGCTTAGAGCTTCAAAAATAAATGAGATTATTTGTTCAAAATGCCATCAGGTCTGCTTGGAATGACATTTAAATTATATAATGTAAATCAGTTTGACCTGTAAGTCCTTGTCATTATTTAGTGACATTTTGTACAGAATAAATTGTTTGCAGGTTGGGCAGTGTGGTATGGAGCTTGGCAGAAAGCTATAAAAACAAATTATCCTTTCATTTTATACATCATTTGTTCAGACATTTGTAAAAATTGCTCCGTTTTTCTATAATAGAGAAGTGTCATTCAGTGGTTGGAAGCACATTAGCTGCCTTGGATACAGACCACAGCAGCTAGTGTCTGACTCAGGTAGGAGTATTAGAGAAAGACACTTGCATGAAATGTAGAAATCAGCCTGTACCTGAAAAATATTAGTGAATTGTCCTATCTCCCTCTAGTGGCTGTTTCAGAAGATAAACGCTCAGTAGCGGCCACCACCTGAAGTTCTTTAAGATGTAATTGAGGAGGGCAGACATTGCATGAAGCTCAGTGTCACCTCCCAGCTTCCAAGTGTCTGTCCACCGCAGTGGACCAGTGCCAGGTTTGTGTTCTTGACATGGCCGGTGAAGCATGGGAAGAGGGAGCCTCCAGTAGCGCTGGTAGTGGCACGTGTTGGGAACCATCTGAGCTGGCCCCAGTAAAATACGGACAGTGACGTGCCTTAAGGCATATCATTTTCTAGGGCTTCAAACATGTAATCTGAGTCTCGGGGAAACATCGACCTTCACCTGGAATACCGGATGTTGAACTCCATCCGGGACCAAGGCACATAAGCCAGTTTTTTCAAAAGCAAGGGAGAGTCACTAGATTGCTTTTAAGGTATAGGAAGAGGAGGAAGTGCTGGCAAAATTCCTAATACCTGCTAAATAAAGAATGCACTCAGCTATATTTCGCCCCTGCTGGGCAAGAGTGAATGCTTTTAGAAAGGGGAGGAATCGAACCCTTCATCTACATTTTTGACAAGCATTTTTGCCAGTGAGTTGTGGGGAAAGGACACTATCACCATTTCCTCTGGCTTTCTTTTTTTTTTAAGAGAAGAGGCTGCAGGCTGTTTCTTGGGAATGGTTTCTTTTGTTGTTGTTGTTTTCTTGTGGTTTTGCCTTTGGTACTTGTTGTGGGGTTTTTTTTAAGAAAGGTTAATTCTGCAAGTTTGCATTATATTGGGCTGTTTAGGAATTGGAGGTGCAGGATTGCCTTGATAAGGCCAAGTCAGGAGATAAGTACTGCAGAGCGTTACAAAATTTGAACTAATCTTGAACAAACACGGAAACAGACTTCTCACACTAGAAGTTTCCCATCCCAGGCGTAAACACAGAAACATGTTGAAGGTGCTTTGAGAATCATCATTTTCATTTAGGTGTCTTAAGTTCTACCAAGTCCCTCTGTGAATCTAGTCCATGTTCTTTTCAGCTTAGTCTAAAGAATTGTACTTCCTTGCAGATTCAGGGATGAGTCCTAGCTGACAGCCTGTCAGGGCCATTACATTTGCATTAATACTAAGATTAAAATTAAATACTAAGATGAATTAATTTCTTTTAATGAAACATTTACTTCATGACACTTGTGGCTTTGAATATTTTAAGTAAAAAAAGGAATTTTTAAAGGAGATTAAATATTTTCAGACTTTAAAATGAAACTGGTTTTACAAACTGCTGAAAAACTAGTCTATCAGTAAAGTTAATCTGGCCTATTAAAAATACTATCTCTGTCCTTCCTAGATGAGATTAACGTACTCGTGCAAGAATTTTTAGGAAGGGTTTGTAATTATTAATTCATTTGCTAAGCATAATCTCTTGAAAGGCGATACTAAAATTTAATCCTTGTCTCTTAACATTTTCAAGCCAATCACAGAGCTTAGAGAAGACTGAATATACAGCTGCAGTTTCAAAAGGCTCCCTAAAGTGCACCCCAAAGCGTCACAGTTACGTGACTACTATAGGTGCCATACGTGCATGTATGTGGATGTTAGGCAACTATTCATATTCCTTTCTAATTTCATTTTACTTGATTTAATGTGTGCTTCTTTCTGTTGTTTTAGTCTTCATAGAACTTTTTGTGGTTATATGCCTACTAAGCACTAGAAAACACTTAAGCATACTGTGACCATTTTTAATTAGCCTAATTATAGTAGTCTCTGTTGCCTGGCATTTTTACTCTATCTTTTTTCTATGCCCTTCTGTTGTGTCTTTACATATATTTTAGATTGTAAACTTCTTGGGGGGAAGGAGAGCAGAAATGATTTTTTTTATTACGGGCATTTAAACAATACTGAGAAACCAAGACTTATTTGGATAACAATTCTAGATATTGGCTTTGAATTTCAGATAAGATCACAGTACCAATTATTGACAGCATTTCTATCTGGCATCTTCTGCATCCCACCCACCCCACCCCTCGCAACTGGGGTGACTATTTTTGTAATTTCTTTCCCACAGTTGTCATAATGGGAGGGTTAATGTCTCACATAACAAAGTTTTCATTCCAAGTGAATGGTGAATGCCAGGACAGTAGAAGTTTTAGCATTCAGATTACATAATCCGTTTTATGTGGAATACCTTATATATCAGACACAAATCTAAGTCACAATAAGTTTCTTGAGATGTTAAAAGAATTAGGATATAGAAATTCACAAATATTCAGAGGCTATATGAACCCAAGAAATATATGAAATATGGAAGTACTTTGAAATTTTCAGGATCATGTTTTCCCTAAATCTCCTCATAGTACATAGTAAATTTTTTATTTGCAGTTAGAGAGTATTATCGTGATTTATGCGCTTCATATTTGAAGAAAACACAGTTGCTTGAACAGTTTGCTCCCTGAATAGAGGAGAGGCAGAAAAATATTTTTTCAGTCTTTTTTTTCCTTCTGATCTGTAAACAAGCAATGCAAAAATGCCCCTGCAAGACTTCCTCAGACTTATCAACATTTGTTTAGGTCAAACACTCCAAACACAGCAGTGTTTGCTGGGAGCATGCAGCTGTTAGCAGGAGTCAAACTGTGCACTGGACGGACCTTAACTAATCATCCCCATTATGAGGATAAGAATCTGAGAGAGAGAACAAAACAGGTAAGAGTATTCTGATTGTTCAAGCTAATTCTTATCCATATCAGTGGCTCCATTCCAGAAAACACATGCTGTCTCTAATGGCATATTGCAAATGACATCATGTGCTTTACTCATTGAACTAATTTATTTTCAGATACAGTTCCAGAATGTAGCTTCTGTGAAACTCATAATACTTTGGGCATCCGCTAACTTGCTTCTGGCAGCTGGTGTATGTCTGAATAACTGTACCTAGCTACTCAAGCTAGTTCTGAGTGAACTGGTTTGGGTACTATTGGCATTAACAAATCCTGCTGCCCAGTTGGGCTGTTAAACCCACATGGAGCATTTCCTGATTTGCCTGATACTCCCTTCAGTTCCCAGACTAGCACATAACATTTTATATAGAAACCACCTTGCGAAACTCCACACAACGCTGGGGAGATTGTTTTAAACTATCCTTTCCTATAATTCAGACATTCTGAAAGTCTTACAGGCATCTACCAAGGCCTTTCTGCAGACAGCAGCACCATCATCCAGTGTTTTTGTGGTCAGCAGCAGTACTATTGTGTATCATAGTAGCTGTAACATAGAAAGTCTAAGTGGCTACTGAATAAAACTTTTTTTTTTTTTTTAAATATTTAATTCAAGTCACATGGATTATCAATGTCAATTCTTTCTCTGGTTCAAGATAAAGGAATCATGAAAGAGCGAACAAAGAAATAATGGTAATGTTATGTGTCTTACAGCTTAGTTTCCTTCTTCTATAGATTTATCAGATCTATGCCAAGAGATCTCCTGAAGATGTTTACAGAATACTGCGATCCTTTGGCACAGACTATGTGATCCTAGAAGACAGTATTTGTTACGAAAGAAGGCACAGTAGAGGCTGTCGGTTACGTGACTTACTTGATATAGCTAATGGCCATGTAAGTATTATATACAAGATTTATAAAGAAAATACATTTTGCTTAACTTCTTTTTGAAATACAATTACAATTTGAAGCAGCTTGGGTTATTTCCACTTCATCATGAGTGTGGAAGGTAAAATCTAATGGAGCCTTTAGACATTCTCAAAATCACCAAATTGAACACTGCTTGCTTTTAACGGTATTTGATAATTAAAAAAGGAGGAATTCAGCCTGGGCAAAATAAGTAATCACTTTCTGATGAGCTTCAGGTTAGCAGTACACAAATAGCGTTTTCTTTCAGAGTGCAAATCACTTCATAGCTTTAATTCCCTCAGGACCAGTGTATTACTCCATTGTGTCAGGGGAGTTTTCACGCATTTCTGGGGCTAACATGGAACCACAGCAGACCACATAACACAAAGCAGATTATGTACCTCTGACAAATCAGCTTTATCCATAATAGAGACGATACTATAAATCTTACTGTTTTAATGTTATTTTCTTCCTCCCACTTGTTTCATACAGTCACTGTTAACAAATCTGGCCAGGCTGACCCTCTGAATGTATTGTCAAGGTTGTTTTTAGCTTCTGTTATTGCCTGTAACTGTGAACTGGCTAAAGATATTTCACAAATCTGTTCAATTTCATTACAGATCATGGATGGTTTGGGAGAGAATGAACCTGATTTGAAACCTTCGTTATATCCTCGCTTCTGTGAGGAAATTAAAAAAAACCTGCCGCCTTATACTATACACTTCACTAGAGTGTTTCAGAACAAAACATTCCATGTTTACAAACTTGCTAAGCATAAATAGCATTTCCAACCATGGCTTCAAGTTCAGTATTTCAATGCTAGGACCCACATTAGAAAATGCAGAAGAAGTTTACAAATGTTACATTTATAAGACATTTTACATTGATGTTTTCTTGTTTAATTACTGTGATTCTTATTTTTTTAGGCAGTTTACTTTTGATAACATTCTTGATGTTGCCAAAATTTTCATAGATTCATAAATAAATGCTAGCAGGGACCATTTTGATTATAAAGTCTGACATTCTGAATACCTAGGATATAGCTGTTTTCCAGTTCTAACTGATTGGAAGACAGACAAAATGAGCCGCCTGCATGACCACTGCAGAATAGCTAGCCTATGAAGTTCTGCTCAGCAGTTTGGATTTTTACTATAAAATGATAGAAATTCAGTGAAAGCGGGCCACACTACTCCTATACTGAGTATGCATTATCTTTGTGAATCCTGAAAATAGTCACAAAAAATTAAGTTTTGTCTTATAATCTGATCCTCTTTGACAGATCTTTGTGCTCTTTCAGTGCCTCTTTTTTTAATTCTTTGGGAATGTAGGCAGATATGAGTTTCCAAGCGTGTGAGTGTGGTTGCAGAATCAGTGAGCGCAGAATCAGCAAACAAGTTTGAAGACTAAAACTTCAATCATTGTCCAGCATTTTTAGTGAAACAGAAGCATACTGTTTTATAACGCTAAGCATTTAATGGTGGAGTGTTATGTATTTCTAATCAGAATAGAAGTTGGAGCATGCTTTGATACATGTTGCATGTTTGTATCCTCATAAAACGCTCAGAACAAACAAAAAACTAAATTTCTCAGCTTGGATTCTCACAACACTATTTTCTGTATTTGCTTTCTGAACTACAGGGGATCCTTTTTATCCCCATGTGAATTCCAGTAGGATACCAAAATTGAACACTGCCAACCTTACAAAAAAAAAGAATTCATCTCTAAAATCAGCAGGAAACTTAGGTATTTAAAATACGTTCAGGTATTAGAGCTTTGTTTTACGTTATTTCAGACACTGAGCTATATGTTTTAGCACAAAATCATTGTGTCCTTGCTCTTTATCCTAAAAAATAGACTACAGTTATTTTAAATTGACTTGGAAGATTAGGTGAAGACAGGCCTCAATCCTGAGAATTTTGTGATTTGTTTGTACCCTTTGTCTTTTTACCGGCTAGAACTTTGTGAATTGTACTGACTTTCTAAATGCTATGTAGATAACACATGACCTTTGCTGTGTTTTAGTGCTGCTTTGGTTTTATATTGAAATTAGAGATTAAATCTGATTGAAAGTCTAACAGTACTCTCCAACTTTAATTAGACATCCACTAGGATCATTTGTTTCTTATGAAAAACAGAATTGTAATAATCAAGTGCCTCTAGGCCAATGTTGAATTAACATTTGAACACCTATAAGAGTGTTTGTGGCCTGTGCAAATAACTCAGTTATAATAATTACCACTGCAATTAATTTCTAATGATGGGAAACTTAAAGTGCTACTGATGGCAAACTCCACATTTAATTTAATCAAGATGTGTAATGAGATTAGCTTTCACAACTGAGCTGTGTTCCAATTCCAAACGATTTAAATGTTTTCCCTTTTCAGTTGTACTAAGGTAAATTACTGAAGAGATGGAGATGGTTATGTCACATGCTCAAACAATTTTATGTTCAGTAAATACTCATTAAACAATGTTCAACATCTTTCTGCACTTTCACGCTAACACAAAAGGAAAGTGTGCTTTAATCAGACTGTATTTAAATCAAACATTGACAGTAGCTAGGTTGTTAAACTGAGCAACTGAAACTCCTGAGTAATTTCTAGCCTGTATCCCTTAATGAGGTTGGAGACCACTGCAGTTTAACATAATACAATAATAAAACATTTTAATCAGTATTAAAACTTTAATTAGGCCTGTAATGATGCACGCCTGTTTTTGCTGAAAGCATGGGTCAGTGAATTCCTCAATGAGTGCCTTACAGTAATTGAAAACAAGCACACGTAAGGTAAAGTATGTCTAGGCTGTATTGTCTTATTTTAAAATGTGGTTGTATCTTTCTTTAAAGGTGGAGTAACTTTCCTCTGATTCAAATGAGAGATTCCAAAATCCAGTGGTACCCTATGATTTTCAGGATTTACTTGTAGGTAACAGCTGAAACTAAAAAGTCCTGACTGTAACAGTAATTATTTTTAAATAGCCTTTCTTCAGTAATACAGTCTCTAATGTTGCCAAAGGAGAAATTTAACCTTTTCATAGAAACTACCAAGTGCAAATTTTTTTGTTTTGTTTGGGTTTTTTTAGAACAGACTAGACCTCCAAGCTACCCTTGGTCTTGGGAAGCATAAAAACCAATGGCTGTTACAATCTAGAACTACCACAGTAACATAGTTTCTTCTTGCAACACAAACCTCCCCCAAAGCAACACACCAGAAAGTTGAAGTATTAGATAAAAAGTATTTTGGAGATTGCTTAACTCTTGCAGTTCACAGTCTTTAAAGCCTAGGTAGCTTGCGACACTTCCAAACCATTCCAGCAGTTCCTGCATCAGAAAGATTTAATACTTGAGGGAAGGGCGTATTTCGGTGACTATGTAGTACAGCGTTCAGAAGACCCATCTCCTTGAAATAGAAAATGCCAAGGAACAAAACCACTTACCAGCTCAGAGGAAAGCAACACACACACCAAGACAGCACTTGAAGAGAGCGAGCAGCTGCTTCGCTGTCCCTCATTTAAAGGCTTGCCTGCCAGAGCAAAGCATGCTGGGGAAGGCTGGAGCAGCGGTGAGTAGTCAGCGCTGGCGGAGGTGTGGGGCTGGGGGTCGGTCTGGTGGTGAAAAGGGCTACGTTTCCTCTTCCTGGAGGTGGCGTGTAAGAGTCTGAGACTTCTAGGAGGTAGGTGGTGGTTTAGTTGTCTGATGGTTGTTTTCTCTACTTCCCGTGTCTTGCTGTGATCTGTATTCACTGCATTTAAAATGTGCAATTCTTTTTAAAATAACTTTACCTGTTCCTAAACTACATCATCCTGATGCACCTTATTTCCAAATGGTTGCTGTGGCATCACTGTTTCATTGTATGAAGTACAGTCCACGCCCAGGAAAACCCTCGTGGCAATGCATTTACGGAAGTCTTATAAATAACTAGCAATGGGAATAGCACCAGACTAGCAATGGGAGTGGCACCATCATGACTTCTTGTGTATGGTACCTGTTGCCCACAAGGACTTTTAAGCGGCACGTTATCAGTGGAATTGTGATGTGAATTACTTTTTTTAGATCGCAGAGACAAAATGTTATCAAGTAGCCAGAATGTTTTTAGGGGAGAAAAGCCTTTGAGATCCATAAGTGTATTTTCATTTCTTGTTTCAATGTTCTGCCGGTGAGATCTAACATAGTTATTTTGTAATATGTTGTTGTAAAGAGATGTAATGCCTATTGTATACTAAATAAATTGTGTAATTTGAAAATCAGTCTTTTGGCTGGTTTTACTTTGGGATGGATTGAGAAAGATGCAGTTAGGGAATCAGCTTTGTTTCAGTCCCTGTGGAGTAAAGCATTTTTCAGCAGAAAGTTTTGACTTTTCTCAAGCTTGTCACATTGCATGTATCACTGACTTCTTGAATCATCTTTGTGTTTTAACACCTTGCTGACTTCTTTTCTCTGTTACAAGTTAAAGGTGTATCATCAGCCGTGATTTTTACCAGTCATCACCCAGTACATTTCAACTTTAGCAAGGTCAGTAGGCTGAGGCAGTTACTCCATTTAAGTAAATATAATTTACTTTGACCAATAGGGATCTGCTTGTTTCCACAGTGTAGCTCAAGCTTTAGTATTCTTTCTTACCCGATGAAAAGAAGCGTGCATTCTTTGGGAGAGAAAAATTACATGTATCAAGTGTTTTATTTGAATTAGGATGCCGTGATATAGGTAAGCTTTTAAAAGTCTAGGCATTCTTCCGGCAGGGAGAAGCAGGATGTGCAGAGCTATACATACAACTGTCCAGCATGTCTTTTTCTCATTTGTGGTGCCTGAATGCAGTCACATCTTTGCATGTGTAGTAATACTCTTAAAGTGAGGTTTGGGGGAGTTTTGTCACCATGTTAATTAGGTACGGACAGGACTTCTGTAAGTAAGATTAATTTAATTAATGGAATGTGATCATAACGTGGTATGCTCGCATAGAGGGGATTCTGGGTTCCAGAGAACCAGGTTTCTCAAAACCTCCTCGTTCACCAACAGTTACCAGTAGCACGGTACAAGCTATTTATTTAAATCCCCAGGAGATGGCCATGGTTTTTAGCATTTCTGTAATTAAGAAAATGCTCAACTTTCTTCTGCTTGCCTAATCCTGTTCTTTTCACAGCCATGGTTTCCCTTCTAAACCTGCTGGTACTAGCCGGTAGGTCAGACCTAAGGACAATCAGCTTTCATATGGCTTGGCTACATGTTATATACTTGGAATGTTATGTTAAAAGGGGGAAAACACAAAGATTAATGTAGTTGACAGGCAGACAGATTAAATACTAATATCCACATGATTATTTAAATTTCAGACCTTTACAAATATTTTATACTAAATAAAATGTTCTTACTACATGTTTAAAGTCTGTAAAGAACGTGGAAGAAGATTAATAAAAGTACCAGATTACTGAAAATCCCACTACCTAGGGACCCAATGATTTTTTTAATTCAATTTTTTTTCTTCCCTCCTCACCCATTGAAAAGCTTTCTGTTTTCAAGCCAGCTGTTCCTGGTCTTGAGCCATGTCAGTACTATACTGTGATAAGCTTTTTCGTAGAGGTACTGAAATATTTGTACGTATCTGTAAATGCAGAACGAGTGACAATATGATTTCAGAAATTGCACAGTAATTAAAAGAGCAGCATACAAATTAAAACAGATAAATTAAGTGAACTAATTAGTAATCCCTAGAAGGAGGAAAAGTAGATTTTAATAGGGCATGACAGCTGCAAATGAGTATATCCTATGACTGAGAGTGTATCCATCTACCCAAGTTCCTACAGCAATTTTAAAATGTTTTCTGACCTTTTGTTTTATACTGTATGTTCTGTAAAATGTACGGCTAACTGCAATTACACAAGCAGCTCTGGGGTTGTGGTTGTTGTTATTATTTATGTTTGTTTACAAATTGGCACCATAGCTGTAATAGGGGAGGAAGCAGTTGTAGAGCAGCACCTTCAGGTTGGCTTACAAATCGCCTGTTCAGGAATGGTAATTAATAGGAGACCTCTCAACCTCAGCAGTTCTGCAACTGTGCCTGCACAACCCAGCTGCCCACGTGGCTCCCAGTCACGAAGTTACAGAATTGTGTTTGGGCTTGCTTTTACTCTCACCCAGTGGCCAGTTAAGTACTTCATGGATGGAGTAAGAGCTTCAACAGATGGGACCAGGACCTCTGTATCACAGACTACTCTCTAGTCAGGATATTTGAGCACATCCTGGGGAAAGTGAGAGAGTTAAATTTTTTTCCTGGGTGCTCAGTGATTGGTTTAACTGTAACACATTTAGAGCAAAGCCCTACTGACTCTTCTGCTGATCGCATTTTGTTGCAAATCTCAACTTGGTATTCATGTGGGAATGAATTAAGATCACAGGCTGAGGAGGAAAAGGAAAATAACTGGAGTGTTTTGAGATGTATTAGTGTCTTGCAGTTTGTCCTGCCCATCAAGCCTGGAGCTCTTTTGACCATCTATCTTCTGAACCAGTACACGTGTCCTGCTGCACATTGTGAATGTTAAGGATCACAGCACGCATCCTACATGTCTGCTGTGTCTCAGCGCTTAAAATCCCAGAATAGGGAATAAGCCTACGGGTAACACAACTTGAGTAATGCTGCTGAATGTGAAGTTAAGGATTTCTTCCTTCTTAGACTAGTTGTCTGTCTTGCAAAAACACCAACCATGCTATATGCAAAAAGCACTTGGATATCTGGGAAAAGTACAGGTCTGTGGCCTCAGCCAGCTGCAGCCCTCAGGGAAATTCAGAAATAGTAACATCTTTTGAGTGTGTAACTACAGCTTGAGTCCACACATCGATTAGAAGCAACTGCTGCTTCCCTCAGCTTTTCAGACAGAACAGCATGCATGACTCAGGTCTGTGGAAGTATCTGATCAATGCTGAGAGAGAAGTAATTCAATTGACTCTAAGCTTTAGTCAGCCTTAAATAAATTCAAGGAAGAGACATCACATACAGAAGGCTTATTTATTATTTATACAGCGCCTCAGATATGCATGACACGTCACAGGCAAATAAAGACAGTCTTTGCCCCAAGGAGCTTACAAGCTAAATTAAATAAAAACCAGCCAAAATGACAGCATATCCATAGTTATGGAAAGAACACAAGGTATGCAAACAAAATTACTGCTGTTCAGGGAAGGAATCATTTTTGTGCATAATATATATTTACTCCATTTTCCATATCCTGTTTGTGACTGCTACGATCATGAAATACAGAAGCTGACATACCTGATTTGTGAACATTGCAAGATATTTTAGCCTATGTTACCTCACAGGTAAATATATCAGTAAAATTGCAAAATCATAGACTACGTAACATCTGTGAATCAAAACTATTAGGCATGTGTAAAAATGGCATTTAGCTTTTCCAGATGAAAATGCCACATCATCTGCAGTGTGTAACCATTGGTTAATTTTGTGCTCAAGCTTTTCCAAAGTGTGTCACAAATGCATGCAAGAACAAGATCCTATGTGAACATTTCTCATTTGGGAAATGTGCAAATTAATCTAGCCTGCAGACTGCATTGACCTATTTGTTTAATATATGTATAAAAATAAAAGCCAGACCTCCCGAAACAAGCTACTGGTGCAACTGTAAGCAAAGCCGTTTTAATGTCTTTTACAATACATTGTTTTATGCTTTGTTTTAATGAAACAAATTAAATTATCTTAGAATCTATATGATATATTATCAGCTGTTAATATATAATTTACACATTATACAAAGAAACAGCACAGAATAAGATTTTTGTTCTTGCTGCACTCCACTTAAATATACAAGTGGTCTCAATTAAAAAAAAAAAATAGTCAAAATTAATTATATGAAGCCTTCTCTCTTCCAAATATTGTCAAGTTTCAAAAAAAAAAAAAAAAGCAGAATACTAGCTAGACATTAAACAGTCTGAAAAAGGGACTGATAATTTAAAGCATAATGTTCCACCCCCTGCAACTGCTGTTAGTTTATCTCTGTGTTTCTCTGTCCCCAATTAATCATGATTTTCTACTAATATGTATCATCTGAGGGAGGCCTGTATTACTATGTGGTGTCATTCATGGGTTTGGGAAAAATTACCATCTTTGAATTGTTAGACTTTTGGCAGGGTTTTGTTTATCAGAGGATTTTAGTTTTAGAAGTCCCATTGCTGGGTGAAGTTCTTTTTTGGATACAGGAAATACCTTCAGTCTTCTGACATCCTCAGGACACTAGGTATTTTGACAACATCCAAGGGATGTTGGGTTTTTTCTTCACTGAAAATGCATCTGTATCCCCAGTCAGCTCTGCCTGGCAAGGCATTACTTGGCTACAGTTGTAGCTGGTCAGTGCTTCTATTAAAGCAGTCAATCTCCAGCCTCTCAAACCCAATACTTGCAATGCTTCTATGAAAGGAGGTTTAGCGAAACATGAGAGACAGGATTGTAGATGCAAGGGACATGGTTCAGGCTGGTCCTTAATTTAGCCTCAGTTTAGTAGCCCATTAGGAATGAGAGAATATGGTGAACTGTGGTGTTTGCTACTGAAATTCTTAACTAGTGACCTTTGAGGCTAGTATCTTAGAAAACCTGGCCTTTTAATTAAGAAAAGTATGTAGCTGCAAGCAGCTGACTTGACGTGTTGTGCCTAAATTCAGTTTCTGCATTTATATGACAGCATAAAGGGATTTCATTAAGTTAGAACTAAAGTTAAAGCTCACCGTCCATGCTGCTTCATTCCTTTACCTGGATCTGTGGACTCTCATCTGCCCTATGTTCAGTGCACAGGTGTTGTAACTGAGGTCAGTCAGGGAAACAAGATGGATATAATAATACAATATGGACTTTATTTCCACAAGAAAATGACTATGTGCTTTTTTTCTTCAAATAACTGCTAAAGCTCCTAGTGAAAACATTACACACAGCATGCTTTCTTCATGCTTTGAGCACCATCTTAGCTTATGTACATAGGATCTCTCAAAGAGTCCTTTATTTACCTTGGTGACAAAAAAATCTGTTTCTTAAACACTGTATGTGAATGACTAAGTACCCCAAGTTCTCCCTTTATTCTTTCCATTAAGTTTATATCCCCAAATGCAAATGTCCAGAATGTCCCAAGCTTGGCTCCTACTACTAAATTTTTCAATTAGATTCAAAGTGTGGCTCATTAGTGGGAATTTGACCACCTAGCATAACAGGAAAAAAAGGCGGGGGGAGGCAGGGGTAGTACCTAGCGGCAGCATGAAAAACTCCTTCACCGTTGCTTCCACAACTTTGAAAATAGTAGACTTGGTATCTACAGGTCTTCTGCATCTATATGTGAGTACAGTTCACTTAGTTTCTCAAACTTTGGTCCCCACTCTTTAATGTCATCATACACTATACCCTCATCCAGCCCGGAGGAGCTCAGGGTACTCAGACTGCTAGCAACCGAGCCTTCTCCTTCAGTGCAAAACACCCGCAGTGAGTCTTGGGGTACAGCCTGGGGATGACCATCGGCATCTCTGACAACGTCTGACAAGTACTGACCAAAGTCTGCGTTAGTGAAAGAGGCTTCTGTAGTTGCTGATGTTGTGGTTTGCTCCTGCGCGCCTGGGGATGCGTCACTACAGAAACTGTTCAGTGTTGTTGGTTTTTCTTTCTTCCTGTAGAGGGAATAGGCTGGGCTGGTTTGAATAGACACCTGCAGTTCTGCCATATTGTATGCATCCTGGAGTGAAAAACCGTTCACATTAAATTAATGTTCTCTATAGGTCCCCAAATTTCACGTTCTAGTGGAAATAAGGAACAATCCCGAGGCAGTCCATTTGGTGTGAACACATGAAGGACTGGCTTGTTCAACCAACTCTGCCACCTATAATGCACCTAAGCAAGCCAAAACCCACCAAGCAGATGAGAATGCGTGAGGAACACCTGGGCAGCCTGCACTACTGCAGTTACGTTCAAAATCAAGTCTAATTTCATATTAGAAGCTAAATAAAAATGACAGAAACACCCAAATTTTTGTTCTGAAATTCAGATCTGAGTATTTCATCATCATTAAACACCAATACTGAGTCTGGCAACAAAGGTGAGAAAGGATATTGACAAATAGCATGTTAAATCTTTCTGCATTAGTAGTTCAAACATCTACTGTGATTTCTGTTAAAATTTTATCTACCTGTGGAATAATGGCAAGTTATGTTATACTATGTTATACAAAGTGGCATGATTGTAAAAGCCAAGTAACTACCTATTACAAAAAAAAAAAAACAAAAAAAACCCAAAAAACAAAACAACAAAGCCCTTCTAGTGCAGAAGCAGTTAATGCTGCCTGGTAATTGCGCCACAGTTCCTGAAGTGCAATTTCTGTCACTAAAGCTACCAATACCATACGTGGTAATTGCATTAGCTGATCAGAATCTTTATGCCACCTGAAAGAAAGAAAAGAATTGTTGTCCTACAGCATCCTTCACCTTTCTACAATCCAAAGGTTGTGTCTCTGGACTTATTTACAGGCCAAAGAAGAATGTTGACAGGCTGCATGAGGCAGAATTCATTAGAGCAAACAAGTAATTATTTATATTGTTCATGCTATTCATCTGAATAGTAGCCATCAATGACAGAGCTGTCAAATCAGCACCTTCCAAAAGATTACATTTATTCTCTCGCATGTTGAATTGCACATAGCCATTTTATAAGAGATTAACCTAGGTAATCTTGGTGAGCTTTGCTGAATTTCAATTGGAGACAGAGAACTGCTTCAAGAAAAACCCCACCTGCAATCAAGAAGCCCTGTAAGTGGCAAGACTAGGGTTTGGGACAGGACTGTGACATAGAATAGCTGCTTATTTCAATTCATCTGGAGACTAAATACTGTTAAGTGATGAACAATGTGAGATGTACAGCGCAGATGCCTAGCCATGTTCTAAGTAAGTGCAAGCTACAGTATGATCCCACTATGAGCATTTTATAATAGCATGGCTACCAATATAATCAATAAAACATGGCAACTTTTCATCATACAAAATTTAAATGGGAGTTTGTCCAAATACAGATTTAAGGATCATCCCTTCAGTGAACTGGGTGCTATTAAAATCATCCTCCACTGCTATTAGTTGTTCATTGAAATGACACATTTCTTCTGACTACATACCATTCTTAGTTGGCAGTCCACAAACCCAAGTCGATCCTTGCCTCTAGCTTCAAAGCTGGCTTTTAACAACATTTGGTGTTTAGTTGTGTTAAATATATACTCAATGGTGCACTAATCTACTACAATTTTTATGAACTCCTTATTTCTCTGAGGGATAGTTTTATTTCAGGTGCAGAAACTCCTTAGGAAGACGGCATCTTGTCCCTGTAGTCCTACCCTCTGCTAACATTACAAAAACAAAACTCTCTTGTACAAGCGCCCTTGTGATCCTTTTGTTAAGGTAACATTAGAATACAATTAAAGTATTGTAATTCTGAGTATTTTGGGTTTTTTAAATCTAGACAAACAATTAGGTATTAAAAAGGATGCTGGAAAGTTTTAGCTGCAATCCCAGCAACTGTAAAATTTGAATAATTTAGGAACAGTATACAGAACCTGTAGAGGCTTCACTCCAAGCAGCATTTCTTCAAGACAGAGTAATAGCCTCAGATGAAGATCATCAAGTCACTAATTTGATTCCACAGCTTAAAATAAGGAGTGTATTTTAAGAACTCTCCAAAAGTAATTAAACATATCATACAGTAACTGTGGATTTCCTCAATCTATAGACCTTCTGGGTGTAAAATTGCAAAGTATTGCAGAGGAAGTTAATCTGATTAAGGAAAAAAGTATTTATGCATATAGCTATCTATGTTATCACATGGAAAATGTCCCTGTATTTATTATGTTCATACTAATTCATCAAGAAATTAAGGATACTCTACAAGTAAGAATATTTTCTCAGGTGGCCTTATAAAACACTCTCTATATTTTATAACTAAAAATTCTTGGAAGATATTTGGAATTTGGGGACAGGTTACATTTAGTTGTTTTTTTTTTTTTTTTAAATCGCTGGCTTTTTTTGACCCATCACCTTAGTGACCTGACTGTTACTACCCCTGCAGAGTCACACCACCTTTTGAATCCATTAAATGAAGTTTCAAAGGCAGCAATGAAGTTCCTTACCTTTTTTAAACATAGCACATGTCTGTCGGTCAGCAAATAATCTATTTAAATTACTCATCTATAATATCTCCAGTTTTCTTTCAAAATTCTGGCTTAAACTGACATGTAGACATCCTTAAAACAGCTAGCAGAAATGTTAATACTGTTTTGGGTATAGTCTGGTCTACCCTAAGTATAAACACAGCTTGTGTTCACTAGTGTATTTCTCTCCAAAACAGAAAAATGCAGAAAGGTTCCACAACCACCATGTGCTTTAGGGGTTAAGAAGAACAAATGTAGTACCTCACTTTCTTAACGAGTCAAGTCTGAATAACTGCCGTTGTTATCTGCTGCTCAGAAAGAGACTGTCCATAAAGAACAGTTCACATCAGGCTCTTTCAAGCCCTCAGTGCTACAGCAGTAATTACCACTGAGAACCTCAGTGTCTCCTGAGCCATGAAACCAAAAAAGTCTTTACTGCTAAACTCACTCTGCAACCATTTTTAAATATGCACAGAGGATCACTTGCTTTAAGACAAATTAAAAATTGATAGGCACTTATCTCCACTTAAGAAACATGCACTTTTGTGTACATAACCTTGCAAATAATTCGTCTACCAATTGCAGTAATGAATCAGCACAACAAAGGCTAAGGTCCTCAGTTATAAAGGAAAACCATAATACATATTTTCATTAGCATGGTGAGCCACCACTCCTCTCTCAATTGTAATGTAACACAGTGATCCTTACTTCATCTTGTTCCCCACCCCCTTCTTCATTGTAGTTGAGGATATTTTCTCTGATGTCCTCCAAATCCTCATGATGCACAGACACATGGTAAACTCCTCCGCTCAGACCTTTGCGAGTCTTCCAGCAAGCCCACAAGAATACAGCACTGAACAGAGCTGTGTAAACACACAGGAGCAAAACAGAACATCATTCAGAAACAAATCAAACATTTATATATACAGAAGTGCTGCAGGATGGCTTAGCAGCCGTTCTACATGAGTACTGCAGCACTGGTTTGCAGTCAGAGCCAGCAAGGCTGTAATTTTGTTTCTCAGCAAATGTTTGATTTTTGCACTCTTCGGTGTAGTTACAAGTGAACATCAAAGACGGAAGAAAAGGCCTTTAAAGAGCATTTTAAAATACCCTTTGAAGTACAACTTTGAAGTTGTTAAAGAACTGAATGACCCAAGTGGCATTCAGAGACCTATCTATTTACTGTATTGAGTTAAACTTTGTAAGAGAAAATGTATACAAAGGGGTAGCACTTAAGTAACAATGTGTTGACAGTAACAGATACAATTACACAGAAATGAAGCACAAGAAGACAGGAGACAAAAGAGGAAATAACTGTTACACATTTTACTAGGAAAAAAAAAAAGTTAGGCACATTTTGCCTTAGCATCCATAAATTTAAACATTTTTCTTAAATGCTTAGGTACATTTTACACACTGACAGTTGTAAAGCTACAACATCGGATACCGAGCATTATGTAAATAGAATCCTGTGAACCACTGTGTTACCAACTCTATAAAAGTTGCTAAGAGCTCATAGTAAGACCTCAAACCACTGAATACCATAAACTACCAATGCAGTTAATTAAAAAGACTAGAATCTCTTACAGAATATCTACACAGCAGAGTGCGGTTCTGTGGAGCAGCATGTAGATGACCTTGGGACTAAAACTGGTGGACACCCAGGCCTATGCCCTGCACTGTGCTGTGCAGCTACACCCTTCAAGCAGAATCAATGCGTTTGAGATGTATATTTACCGCTTCCTCCCTGCCCCGACGTCCCCCCCCCCCCAATTAACAGAACATGTCACACATTTTCACACATGTAGTAACTTTTCGGATGTCATTTTCTAGCTGAGCTGATTATGAGACACTCAAGAAGTCTTTTAATGTTCTACATCTCTCCTATTCTTTTACTGTGACTGCTAGTAGAAAGCCAACACTTAAAATGAATATAGCCTGTGTTCCGAGAGTGTAAGAGTGTAAACTAGAAGTACCCCCAATGAAGATAGTCTCTCTTCCAAATAGATACCAACAGTGTAAGCTCCCGCCTGATTTTCTGCTCAGGATCTTACATTCCTGAGCTGTCATTAAACGCATTCTGTGAAGTTTATTGTTTCTTTGAGCCATAGTGTTAGTGTTAGGGCAGTTACTAGCTCCCAAGTATCACTGTGTCTTTAACTGAACAAAATGAGCTGAACTCCCCTCCTGGCAGGGAGGGCTGGGGAAGGTTCATGTGATATCGAACCAACGTAGAAGCCGCCGTGGTATTGATCTACTTGCAAAATGGTTCCACATTTGAATTTAAAAGATGTAATCAGATGTCAGAAAAGCAGCTTTTCTAATCTATTGGAAACTTAAAAATTTATAATTAAAGTTGCATGAATTAATAACTTTTAAGCACATTACTGCTTTCTAGAAGCTGTGTAAGAGAAAGGGCATCCGACATCTTAACAAGGAATTTTTTAAAAACTTCTAACAAAGTTACAGTTGTGTGATAATACCATAGTTAACCACATCTACTAAAATTTTCACAACAATGCACACCACTTGGTTAAAAACAACAGTTTCTTATTCATAATTTAGACCTGAAAGATTAGCAGGATTATTAGGTAAAAGATATTGTTTTTTCAGTCAGGTTCAGTCAAGCACAGGCAGCAACACAAAGTCAGCTCACAATAAAACTGCTCTGACACAGTAAAAAAACCCCTCCTTTAATATAATGACCTATTATCAACCTCAACTAACTGGGATTCCAAAAGCTGTGAAACCAGCTAGCTTCCCACCTTATTTGCTGTTCGTATTTGCATGGCAAACACAGTATCTAGCAGAGTTGGGGAAAATGATGGTATTTCAGGTAGCTACACAGATGGATTCAAAATAGTCCACAATACTATGACTCCTGAATGAAACTTAATTAACACTATAAAAGCCAAGAGAAAAATCCTATGTCCCTACTCAGGCAAACTTTCATGAAATTTGAATACATGAGAAGGACTCAAAGATGTGATCCTTCCTCACTCGTGAGATGCCTCTTTGTCTTTCCTCTTCTTTTTGAGATCCAATGCCTAAGCCTGAAAATGGTTGAGGAAGCCAAACGCAGCTGTTAGGAGTCGTGACACAACTGGTAAGATGCAAGAGACTGCTCCTGTCTGGCCAAGTGTATTCCTATCGGACAGCATATTTCTCCTAGACTGAAAAATCTGTTTCATGCTCAGTAGTATTTTAAACAATGCTTATCTGGTAGGAATTTCCACTCTTGCTGTTCAATTGCATTTGTTTCCAATTATGCATCTGAACAGTTCCTTAGGAATGAAGTGAAAATGTGCAGAAAATAACAACTGCAAAGACTTTCCATAGCTCACAAATGTTGATTCACTTAACAATATATGCACACAGTGATGAAAAATAAGTTAGTGACGGAGCTGAGACCATGGCAAAGAAATGAAGGCCGAGTGAAGTCTCCATAAGGAAACTGAGTTTTTTTCAGCAGGAGGATGAGATGATGACTATTCAGGACAAGATAGATAAATGAGTTCACCAAAGGTAATACAAGATATAGTTGCCGTAACTACCTAACAGCGCCAAAAAGCAAATGCAGATGGCAAACATGGAACTAAAGCTCAGGCCGGTATCCTTGTGAAAGATCGCCAGTGTGATTTCACAGTTACGTCCGGTATAACCATCAGGGCAGTGACAGTGGAACTTGGTTGGTGACTGTGAGATGCAGGTACCATAGTTACAGGGCCTTTTAGCACATGCAGTGTAGACGCACTGTCTACCAGTGGCATTCTCCATGATCATGTGTCCCGGAGGGCAACTGAAAAGACGAAGGCAAAATGAAACCATTAAACTTTGGGAAAGTAGGCATGAAAGACAGCGTTTAAGATTTTAAAACAGTCTTTGATGACACTCTATATACAGTTTCTGAAATAGCTACTAGAAGTAAGTTACTTAGAATAATTACAGGATTGTAGTCTTTTCTAAAGCAGTCATACAACGAGCTCCACAACTTTAAACCCTTATATCTGGGGCTTTCAGAACTCAGGTAGTTCCACCGGCTTCCGCAAGATTAGCCACGTGAAAAATAGCTGGATCACGGTCTGCAGTTCCATCTAGGCAGGACAAGCTATGCTATGTTCTTTGTGTTTCCATCACAGTGAATTTCCAGAAAAAAAATACATCTCTAGAAAACTCCATTTGTGTGGACAGTGGTAGTCAGTAATGCTTAAAGTGTACATTTTCACAGCACAACTAACTTGAATTAGTGTTATCCTAACCTCAGCCCCAGCCACACACAAGAACTCAGAGCTTAATGATGCGGTGCTTCTAATGCAACTTGAATGGCCTGTAAGGGAACAGAGGTCACAGCTTAAGACAGCGTAAGACGCCAGACACTAACAAAAGAAAGCACATCTCCGTTGCACAGCACGAGCTTCACAAGACAGCTAGCCATGCTAGCGTTCCACTCTACTCCAGCTAACATACCCTCTTTTCCTGGTTTTCAGGGTTTACAAACATTCTGGATTTGCTGCTATTCTTTAAACATTTTCAATTAAGACAGGCAGCTGAAATTGTTACAGAATCAATGGCGATATGCTGATTTACATCAGCTGAGGGTAGTACCTAAAAGGACAGTGTTTTCTGAGTAACCTGATGCCTATGCAGGCATCTAGCTTAGTGTTTCACTGTGGTTCAACTGATTTGACAAGATTGCCAGTGGCAGCCTTCGAGTTGCACACTTCTTCAGCATCCACCCTTTCCCACCTGAATCCGAAGGGTTTTGTGCTTTTATTTCCACCAATTACCTGCATTCATGCATCATCCACAAATCAATACAAATAAATTCCTGGTTACAAGGGTTATTCCTACAAGCCTCTGAAGAACAGCCTTCTTTGATGCCTTGGGTGCTTAATACTGACACCAGCTCCTTCACGTGAGTGTCCAGAGGGATTCTGTAGTTATTCAGTCTGACATCCTTCATACATCCTGAGGCAAGGCACAAAGACACTGTTTTAAAAGCCATTCAGCAAGAATGATTTGAAGCAGCTGTAAGTTTTGGCAGCTTATGTTTAACAAAGGACCCAGGCTACCAAAGTTTAAATCTAGGACTGAATTTACCTAAACTTTCGTAACATTGTTCTCCATTTTTTGACTGAATTTGTTAAAGTTTTGATCAAGATTCCCAGTGTTTTACACAAGAACTAAGTGCTGCTGCAGGCCCCTATCTGCTTGTGTTCAAGATAGCAGAACACGTACCCCTTCACTATGTTTTCAACAGAAAAGTCCAAATCTTGTGGAAAAGCTGTGATATTCTTCAATGTGTACCAGTATAAATTGTGTGTGTTTGATTTTTAATTGTAGCTTACAGCTTGACTTTATAGAAGAGCAAACCAAAAATAATGGTGAAACAGCCTTGGATCACTAATAGAAATTTTGTACTGAAGATGTGTGGCATTAATTTCGTATGCATGAGATGCCTCAGCATAAAATCATTTACCTTGATGAATTAAGTACATTTTATAACTTCAAAGCCCTTAAAGTTTCAGCTGCTTAACAGCAACATTAATTGTCCTAATTAAAATTATCTTCATGTAACTATTTGACTTTTTTAACCTATTTACTTAAAAACAAATACTATTACTCCCATAAATAAAAATTCAAAATATGGTCCCTAGTTCTCAGTAGAAACTTTAGTTATTGGAATACTTCCAATGAAACAATAGAAAACAATCTTCTAAATAATTTGTGATACGCTTATGTTGTAAGTTGTTATTCTATTTAATGCATATACATTTTATACATTGTCTCCTCGCACTTTTGTGTTATTTACTGAAATACGTTTATCTGGTGAAAACATTACCACCTTGTTTCAAATTGATTTAGTAGAATCTGGTTAAAGAGGTGAAAGGCATGGGAGAGAGAGATGATAGACAGATACCAGGTGCATTTAACCAAGTAATGGTGTGTCATCCTTGTCAATATAAAAGATGTGCTGCGTAACTGTGCGTTACTTATACTGTGATTTTAGGCAAAGAGTAAGCTGCCAACTGAGGACAGAGTAAAAAGCTGCTATGGATATCTTAACCTTGTGTTTCTCTGTATTTCTCCTTTGTGTAACTATTCAATTTCAAGGCTGAAAACTGGTTTGTTTTTTAACAGACATCATGACTTCATCCACTCAGTTGCTAAAAATTTGCAGTTAGCTCTAATTCAATAAACCATTTCTAATTTTAGTTAATGTTTCAACTGAGTGACTGTAAAATCCAGTAATACAAAGGTAGTGCATAAAGGTAATAAACCAGAGTTTGTCGTGGGCTATGCAATGCACGTATAAAATGGAAATATTCCTTTCAGTGTAGGGACAGTTGTGTTTGGTAGGGAAGGACAGCTGTCGAATGGACTGCATAGAACCGTGCAATGAACCTGTTCTGTGTATCTAATGCAATGAGCCATCCACAGTCCACCTGGGAGAAGCTTGTGGATCTCCAGTTACAAATACTCTATATACAGTTGTGTGAAAAGGTTACCATCTTTGTTCCAAGACCAGTAGCTAACAGTATTTGCACATAATCCCCTGCTGTACCTTTTTCCTAGTCAGAACATTTTATTTGTCCCTTCTGCAAAGTGTCATACAAGAAATCTGTTTACTTTGGGCTCTACATAAACAAGAAAGCTTCTCGCAATATGCCCGTGTAGTACCAATAAACCTTCATTTATACAGGTCCATTTTCTGAACGGTGAGATCAAGAATTCCTCACCTTGAAAACTCTTGTTTTGATTGAATGGGTAGGTGTTTCCAAGAACCAAGCTGCTGGGGTCAATCACAATCTCTTTGTATATTCCTGCTGCTTTCAGAATTTCTCTCCTCCCACCTCCTTCATAAAGACGAAGAGTAAATTCATTTTCATTTCTCTCCAGTGTGATATGATGCCATTCACCATTATCAATGTGGTAGGAGGGAAGGCTTACAGAATAGTCTCCATCACCCAGATTATATGAGACCACTAAGAATCCCTGAACAACCTTGTGGATAATTAACAAAGTAGTAAGAAAGAAGAGAAAAGAAAAGTCATCACCTGACATTTTGTATTCACCTGTAACTTCAATCTTAAATCATTTGTTTAAATTTAGGGTATGTTTATGCTGCACATACAGTGTAATATAAAGATACTTCAGGTGCTACTGAACTAGACAACCTAAATGCTGGTAACGGTGTACTCACAGTAGTATGTAATTCACTCAGAGTAATTTTACCCTGCATCTCTCTTGGACAAATTTATGGGGTTCTTCAAATGGTTGAGAATCTGGTGTATCACCTCTACACTGACAGCTCAAACCAACTTAGCTGAAGAGGTGACTCATTCAGTGTTATGTATAAAGTAAACAGCTTGTCATTTTAAGAGCCTGACATCATTAGAACTGCTACAGGCACCTCTCTGGGCAGAGTCTGAACTATGCAGAATCGGCCACTCAAGATCATGGCTAAATAGGACACCAGGGTAGACACACCATTCATTCTATTCTGTATAACAAACTATACTTCACTGTAACTGGCAATAAATTCCTTTGAAATCCAATGGGATACCATGGTTGTGCAGTCAATATCTTAAGTGAAGGATCAGATCTGCAAGTGTCGATAAAATAAATTCCCAAGTTTTTGTCCTTAGCACAAGGTTTTTGGTTCTATTTCCAACTCTTAAACTAATGTTTCTCTGGGCTAACTATTCACTGGCATTGATTTAACTTTATGCTATTACTGTCTGCGATGCCTTGCTTACCTGTAGGGTGATGTGTTCATCCTTATTTCGAGACAACATGCTCATGATGACACTGTCCGGCTGCCGTGTCCTAATCATGGCTTCAAACAGTGTCCTGCGGGCAGGCACACTGACGGGAAGCTGATAGCGAATGTGACTTCCTGGCCCGAATGTGTATTCTTTGGCAACTAAAAAGACAGGATAAAGACCTTTAAACTATTTTGTAGGGAGAGGGAAATATTATTGTCTCCATTATTTTCATAGTAAGAGTTGAAAGTTAAAGAAAAAATTGCAATGCACAGCATGGATCCATGAGACGTCGCTTGTCTTTTGCGACATGTCCCTTTATCTATTTCCACGACTTCCCCAATCACTCTTCCACTTCTTCTTCCTCTGTAAAGAGGTGATCTCCCTCCTAACTGCATCCTCCTAATGCTTCTCCTTACAATGCTCACACAGTATGGCAGCAGGAAAGCAGAAGCTCTGACCAAGACAAAAGAAGAATCTGCAGACAAAGTATTAAGTACCACAACCAATTTTCACAACCTGCTATTTTATAGTAGTCTTTTTGCTGCAAACTTTGGCTCCATGTGGGCTAAAGAAAAGATCCTACTATACTGAAAGCACAGATCCTTAAGCCAATAGAGTCTCTTCCAGGCATCAACAGAGCAGTAATTTCCAATTCCTGTTGTGTAGTTCTAATTCTGCACAGTAAGTGGTACTGGCACACTCACATTTAAGTTTTAGGTTATTAGATATTTCTGAAAGTGTCAACAGATGCAAATTAAAAAAATTGTGACAAGATCAAATAATTTTGTTCACAATTCTTTTGTCACGCAGTCTCCATTATACAGTCATTGCACAAACACCCTCGGGACTAAAGAAACGATCTGATACTGAGAAAGTTCAGAATTTCTCAGAGGGAATTAGAAAAGAAATTGTTAAAAATTGCAGGCAACTACACTGAAACATGGCTTTACACAATGTAAACTTCAGAAACCACCTCAGCAATCATTACCTACAAACATTTTAAGTTTTCTGTATTGTAAAATTTGCCAGCCTATCAATAACGTAACAGAAAAACAGACTTCACCTTTATCGCATCGATAGCCATAGTAACCCGGCAAACAATGACAAGCAAATGAGCCCCAGTCTCCAAGACACCTCCCATGAAAACCACAGGAAGACGACCCCATGGTCTCACAGCTCCCATCCGTAAGCGTGCAGCCAGGGAAGCTATTCAGGGACTCTGCAGGAGACTGAAGGTCATACACCTTCAAGAGAAAATTGTATGACACTGAAATATTATATAAGAAACACACTTCATTTTTAAACAGAAATAGCTATACCACATAACAGTCTATTCTCCATCTGCATTGCTTAAGATGCTAAGTTTGCTTTTTGACATTCAGATTTCAACTTATTTTATCAAGACCATATTTTGCCTTTGAATAAACTCAACTGACTATGAAAGCAAAAGCCCCCTAATATTTCTTAACAAAGCAGACAGCTGGCATAAATATACCATTATACAATTGCCATTCAGAAGTTCCCTGAATGTGCAAAGAAGCTTGGAAGACAGCTGCATGAAGTAGGGGATAAACAAAGGCACAGTTTCTGGCTCACAAATACATCTGTTTGTAATTGAGAAATAACTTTTCAAGGTAGTTATTCTAATTATGACAGAAAAATCCAGAATTTTCTTGTATTCTACACTGACACATACAGGCATTGCATAGATTAATGGAAGCAAAAGTTTCAGGTATAACACAAACCTCCCAAAAATTTAATAAAGAAGTTTACTCCTTTGCTAAAACAAAATGTTACACTTCTCTTACCTGAGTATCCAAGATGAAATTGCGCAAACAACCAGAGAAGTGTTTGTGTAGCAATTGCGGGTAGGAATATGGTAATGATTCTTTTACACCACCCAGCTGTAGAACATGGTTCACATTCAAATACCTTTGAAAATTATATAAATAATAAATAGATGTGAATTTACCTTCAGACATAGGCATTGTATCATAACACAGATAAATAAACATCTACACTGCATTTCCAAATAATAGAGGCTTTATAAAATAACAAAAGAAAGCGACTATTTTATCTGTTTCTTTCTCTGAAATACAGTCAGTCAATGAGCAGAAGCCAGCCCTTTAAAATAAAGGGTAATTTATTTTTTAAACATGACAGTGAAGTCTACTGGGAGTTTAACTGTGGGACACTATTACAATTTGGGTATGTTTGTGTTCAAGTCAGGAACAGCTGTAATATTCTAGACACCATATTCTCCTTCAAGTGCTTTGCTGTGTGCACATTCATCCTATGCTGTAGGAATACTACAACAAAGACTGTTTTGTGTATGATAAAGATCAGAAACCTAAAAGTTGGGTCAATGTGATCTAAAAGGTATGGTGCACACATCCAGCCTCTGCAATGTCTCCCAGTCATCTCTCTGAGCCGAAGAATTCCACATATTTTAGTCCTCACAGAGTTTCTTTTTCCCCCTGAGTTATCAACTCCATTTTTTGTTTTCAGTCGTTCTTTTATTTCTCCCTTTTTTTGTGCGCTCCTTTCGTGACCAGGAGGGCTCCACCCATCTGCTGGCAAAGCTTAATCCCAATGCTAATCAGCACACTTGCTGGGACTATCTATTCCACACCTCAAGTATCTTTATTAGTACAAAGGTTTCCCTAAAATATAACCTGAATATTCCTCACTGTAACTTAAGGCCCTGTACAGAAGAGATTGTCTAAATCCTCTTTGTAGTGTTCTTTTATGTACACTGAGACTTATCATCTCTCTCCTCAGTTTTCCCTTCTTTCAGTTAAGTGACCTCAATTCCTTCATCCTTGATAGGTTTTATTCTCAAGGCAAGCTGATTACAGTCACTGCTCTTCTCTGGACTATACCCAGTTGGTACACATCTATCCTGCACTACGGTGCACAAACTGGACCCAGTACTCCAGCTGAGGCCCAACAGTGCCTACCAGAGCGGAAGAATTACTTTCCACGTCTTTGAGATGTACACATCTTGAAGCATTACTGTGTAGTGCTTGCCTTTTTCACATTAATGTGGCATTGCTGGCTCACTCACTTTCCCAGTACCATCTGTACCTTTTACTGATACTTCACAGTTGTTCCCTTCTCTCTATTTGTGACGCTGGTTATGCCTGCCTGCATGCAGTACTTGGCCCTTTGTCGTAGTGGAAAAACACAGTGTTTTTCCAGGTCCAATTTTCAGTTTACTGAGATCATTTTTAATTCCAAGCCATGCCCTCTAACACACTGGTCATTTCTTCCAGCTTAGTGTCATCAGCAAGGGCAATAAGCATCAGTCCAAAGGACTGAATTATACTGAATCCAAACCCTTGCAGAATGCAGCTGAACATACCCTTCTGCTTTGAATTAATAACTGCTTTTTGAATAAGATTTTCCAACTTTTTCAGTTTTAACTGAGGCTGAGGGCTGACCCAACAGTACAAGCAATTTAAACCACCAGAGTCATTACCACACCTTGGCTGTATTACTTTGCTGCAAAACAAACGCAGGTGGATTGTATGTCTCATTACGAGACACTGCCGCCCACAGCCAGGCACACCAGCAGCAGCCTACTTTAATCAGCAGTTTGTAGGAGTAGGCCAGGCTGTGAAGTGAACAGCTGAGGTACGGGTAATTGTGCACTTTCTCTGACTCTGCTATCGAGGCAGTAACCTCGGATCAACTGGAGACCCTGACGTGTTAGCCTGCCTTAATACGTTCGCCAAAGGTTGTCAGTAGGAGCCCTCAGACTTACACCAAACAGGTAGTAAGATTGGTTGAGGATCCAGAGTTACTGCCATTAAAATGTCAACTGGCCTAATTTCATGAGGTTTTCAAGAACAGACTTACAGTGACTTGATAAATAAAGTGAGAAATCCTGTGGATAAGGAACGGTACACAGTACCCACAAAATCGCCAGTATTAGCCACATAGTGTTCTGGGGTTGTCATTTAGTATTGCAACACTACTCGGAGGAAGACTGGTTCCTTAAAATTTGTTCACTGCTTTAAGGTCCAGACTTGGCCCAGAAGGTCCTAGGAAAAGCAAACGCTTTTATGTTCCTAGTCATTATTAACTTGGCTGCAATTTGATAGGTAAAATGTTCAAAGGCCTTAGAATAAACTGTCTTTCTTTGAATCTCCAGAAATGCACCTTGCTCTTCGTGGAACAGACCCAAAGACTTCGCAATTTGTACGATCTTCAGTGGACAGCCATTTGCCTACTCCTTCTATCTCTGAAACAACAGCTGCACTGCAGCGATCCAAAGTGAATCGAACATCCTACACCAAAACATAGGATTATTGAATTAAGAATTTCTGTAAAATTCAATAAAAAAAGTTATATCAAATTTTCATCTTTTTCTTTTTGCATACCATCAAGCAAAAAGGGTTGGGTTTTTTTCCTGTTCCGTTTTCCATCTTGCAATAACCAATAAAGCCAAAATGGAACCATTTAACAAAGAAGGCACTTCACTCTGCATTTAATTTATGCTTCTGAGTAGCTTAACCTTAACTTTCACAAAAACTGTAACTGCATTTGCAAATAAATAATTACCTGCTTTTTCTGCATGGGTAATTGATTTCAGTGTCCAAATGTGTACATTGAATTTGCAAATTACAACTAAGCCTTTATGCACATTCCACATGTGCTGCAGAGCTTAAAAAACAGGAAAAAAATTCCTCTGATCCCAGAATATGGATTGCAACATAGGTAGATTTAGAACTGACAATGCTGTCTTCCCAAAATTTGTATTATTCATCAAATCTACAAACACAGTCAGAATAATACATACAATTACCCGGTCTGTTTTTTCTACCCTCCTGTTTCTGCACAGGGAAATGCTATTGGAAATATAAATATCCTGATGTGGGGGGAAAAAAAAAAAAAAAAAATCAAATAACTCACCTGACCATTGGTTCTGACTTCTAGTCGATGCCATTTTTTGTCCGCTACATTCAGGTGACTTGGAAACTGCAGCATCACAAAACCTGAGCCATGGCTTATCTTCAGCACAGGAATACCATTGGAGAGTTCTAATACAACATGAACAAGAAATTAAATTCAGCTACAAGAATCTTTCCATTTTGGATATGTTAGCAGTTAGTGAATGTACTGTTTTAATGGTTATTGCTATAACGTGGGGTTCACTACAGAAATAACTAGAATTCTATTCTATGACTTCTATTATGCCGAAACATTCAATATAGTACTTATTTTTATGCTTTAGATTGTGCCACTTCTCTGTCAAAACACTGAAACTAATTCCTGATAAGCAATGTGCAATTTTATAATGCTCTAAAACAATTAACACATGCAGGTTTTACTCCCTCCCATCTTCTACTCAAATTTACAAGTAACTGCAAAACAAAGCAAAAAAGAGGTAAATTATTAACAATATCCAACAACATTACCTTTCAATTAATTAGGAAAATATAAAATGCCAACCATACTGTGCATCTTGTATATTAATTCACAAAAAATAAGCAGTAGTAACCTTTTAAATATGTGTCAACATAAAGCAATGAGTTCTACTTGCATATAGATTTTCCTACAGTTGCACGTTGGGGCTGGATTCATCCATCAAATCATTGACTGTTTAAAAAACAAGTCAAAAATACCCTGAGACTGAAAGCAGTTTAAATGGATTTCTTTTCTCACCAAACTAGATAAGAATGACATGCAACTAAGACTGCATTAATCATGTAACACCTATCTTCAAAGTACCTAAATTCATTTATAGTACTGCAGTTTTCCTTTCCCCTTGACTTCTACAACTCTGCAATGGACCTAAAGCCATAGGTGCAGGCTACAAAAATAGACATCAAAGAAGAAAGACCTATTAGGAAATGTTTCAAAATATTTTCAAACCAGAAAATAAATTATCTCATAATATTGAGAGTCAAACCAGAAAATAAATTATCTCATAATATTGAGAGACAGAATTCATACTGTAACTACTACACTGTTCGCAGGCAACTCACTCCCAAAAGACAGTTAATTTATTCACACATTTTTGCAGAAGTACCTATTGCAATGAAGTTTTCTGTACTCCCAGGTTCTGGATTTGATAAAGGACCACTATATAGTAAAAGTCCATCTGGAACCACAGTAATAAACTCTAAAGAGAGTGAGCTTTCAAAACAAGGCCTGATGGGACGAAACCATGCATAACCATTTCCATGGAAACTGTGTTTAGTCTGCTGGCAGTCTGGGCCATGAAATGAAGCAGGACAAAGACATCTGAAAGAGCACAAACACAAAAAATAGTCAAGATTCCCCAATGTTCAACTTTTTTTTTGGTTTTACATGCAACAAACGTAGCACTTAAATCACAGTAAAGTGATTCACAATAGCAGTGAAACAATAAAGATTTTAGCAGAGTCTCAGGGTGCTTGGCAATTATCAAAATACTTTAAGAGTAAAAAGCCTATTTATCCACTATACTATCACCATTTTTAAAAAAAGTGGTTTTGAGAACAATGAATTCTTTCCCTAAGTAACATAGAACACCAGACATCAGTTGGTCAATTTATTACAGAGAAAACTCAGGGAGGTTAATTAATAGAATAAACCAGTATAATTTCCCTAAAGGAATACTGGTGTGTGCCAGGTGATGCTGTAATAAAGCAAGTTTCCTATCTAATGTTTTTTAAGCTCCTTATTACCCATTGTTTAAACTACATTTCACTCCCCCCTACATCCCTGCTGCTACCACTGATATTCACCTTTATTATTACACTTCTGGAAAAGAAAAAGTGAAATAAAACCCAGAGCACACTTCCCATTCCTTCATACTGAATTAGGTGCTCTTAAAAAATGACATGTGTTAATATCACTGCTTTTTCCCCAGGGTTTTCTTTCTTACTCACAAACTATTTTGACAGCTTTCAGGACTACAGCACCATTATTGGGCCGTTAGTAAAGACCCTGTTGTCATTAGGTTTACACTCCAGTGCACTCGTGGCGTTTTTTGTTTCTCCTTCAGTCAGAAGTACATTTATGATTTTTTTTTTTTTTTAGACCTGTATCTTGTAAGCTCCGCTCGACACTTTAAAAACAGAAATAAAAAAAAAACAAAAAAAAGGAGAATCTGCAATACGAGTTTCCTCACCTGTAGCCATTCAAAGTGTCAATACACATCCCACCATTGAGACAAGGGCTTCGAGGGTAGGAGGAACAAGACTGATGAACTCGGTCCCTAGCTGAACAGGTGCAGACCGCGTTGATGGTGGTTGTTACCGAGACAAATGACACGCTGCCAGTATCCGTCACTGTTGGGATGTCACTCACGGTGAGGTAGTTTGTACAACCGTTGCCCTCACTACAGTTTGCACTCCTGCATTCATCTACATCGATCTGTGAAACGTTCAGTTGTAAAGCTGACTGGATCTAAGAGAAAATACAGTTTAACACATCACCAGTCTTGTCCTAATGAATGCTTTTACTTACTACTTAATTTCTGAAAAATCTAAGCCATCATAGACTTAATGGAATGCTTTAGTTTCCTGAGTATTAATTAGTAACATCCCTGACTATACAGGCAAGCAAAATGATTTGACAAATACAGGAAAAAATTGAAAAAAATTTAGAGTAGCAGTATTTCCTAAAAACTTAATCATTGACATGATTGCCTGTGAACATGTTAAATCTGTGCTGGCACGCTAACATTATTTCCAAGGATCAAAATTCTGAGAGCAGTGATACTCCACCTTCCGAGCTGTGTTGTCCGCATCACGCTTCTCTGCACCCTGATAGCAACAGGTAGGTTTTAGCTCAAGCCAGGATAAAAATTCTTCCTCCTGAGTTATACCCAGACATTATTTCTTACGTTCTCTTGCACATAAGGATACAGACACAGGAAAATGCAGGGCTGAGCTGCATTCAATAATAAAATCCACAGAGAATGGCCTGACATGACCACTTCGTAGCAATTAGGGTTCAGCCTACTGATTCGTGCCCCATAAACTTACATTTAATGTCAAACTGTCTGAAACAAAGTGCAGTCAACTCAGCATACTGGATGCTATATTCTATTCTACATTAATCTTCGCTAGTTCATTGTTTTTATCATTAATTGGGGTTGCACCTGAAAGCCCAAATACCCAAATAAAGAAAAGAGCCTCACTGCATACACAGGTCTCGTGACGTAGTAATAGTGTCTCAGCAGTTTGCAACTTCTAAACCGAACAGACCAAAGCACTAGCAGAAAGCACAAAGAAGAGAAGCAAGCTGTTCAGCGTAAGCCTGAGGGCAGTAACAGGGCTGCCATTGTTTCAGACCTTTTGTACTTCAGCCAGTAGCCCGTGCACTAGACTAAGTTATCACTTAAGTTTGTTCCTTGGCACAGCAGATTTCTTCCTTCTACTTGTTTGGGGATTTTGCACAGGTGCCTATAAAGCTTGAAAATTTGATTTGTATTTAGTGATTCAAATACATTAAAATGGCATGTATTTAGTACCCAAACGTGAACACAAGAGACCTCACTACTCTCACAGTGGTATACACTGGGGTATACAAATGTAAAACTAACAACATAAGATCAGGCTTAGACTCTCTTATTTATACATTTAATAGGTATTTTTTCAAATGATAAAATGTATGACAAATATTTTTAAAATAAGGTTTGAAAAGACCAAAACAAACACACGAATACTAAAGTGCTTGTATTTTTTTTTTTTTACTTGTGCAGTCATCTCAATTCACCACTGTAAAAACTTTGACCTTTATAATTGTCAGTATATCCTCAGGTATTATAACATGTACTGAAAAACATGTCCCCAAAGGCATAACATATACTTTATAATGACATGATACATCCTGTCAATGCAGTTTCATGTCTGCTGCCCACATCTATCACCATTAGTGGAGAGTATATAATGCACATTTAGGCAGCTATGTAATGCTGTTATAGAAAAACATAGTTTATATAAACCACCTTTGCTCCTTTACAGTATTAGGATGGATTATTTTTGTGCTAAATAAAAAGAGTTGTTGTAAAGCTATATCCCAAGGAGGTAATGCAAACATATTATTTATTTAGCAACTCAATGAATAATTCCAGTGCTAATTACTTATTTTCTATATTTGTAGTTAAACATATGTATAAAAACTACTGGAGAAATTCTCCAGCTATGATTGGGTTTCTGTAAACTATTGGCGACTACTCACTAGAGCCATTCATTAAATATTGAAAGGTGATATATAATTAATACAAACATATTTTTTCATTAAAATATGTGAAGCAATCCCCTTGTTACCACTTTGATGAATTCACCTGCCATATATTATGGCACAGAATATTTGAAATCTATGCAATTTTCTATATTATTGTTGCAGTAATTCAATAAATATGCAAAAGAAGCAGTCATTATGTTTCATGAATACTCTCTGTCTCTGGTATTTCCTACTTGGTCACTCTGAAGAGTCTTATAATCCACACAACTATTTAAGATACAGTAAGATGTAGGCAGGTGGTAAATTAAGATATTCTTGTCTGGTTCCCAGAATCAGGCAGACCCTACAATATTCACAAAAATGGAGAGTGCTGTTTTCTCTTCAGCAAAAGTCTTCCATAAGATGTACCACATATTAAACTTAAATATGCCCCCATAGCCACAAATGACATGTCAGGAAGCGCTGCCTTGTCCAGGGCAAGTTACAAGCGAAGCAGTGGCATCTTGCCTTCGTGCAAGATAGCAGCTTTAGTGTCTATTCAGCAGCATCTGCAGGACTTCAGTAAACCAAAATCTGGAGGACTACAGAAAATAAAAGTGGGACCAAGACAGACCATGTCTGGGTAACTGAGTTACAGAGCATGCAGGATCTGGTAAGAGAGTAGGACTGTTAGGGAACGTAAGGAAGGGGAAGAAAATATCTTGCATTCAAAAACTGTTTTCCCCTTACGACAGTAAAAAAAAAAAGTTGGGGGAGGGTGTCACTTTGTATTTGAAGTTGTTCTCTCACAAAATCAGTTGTCTCCATCTCACTTATCGGTTGTAACTGTTCTTCTAACCTGCATATTCCTGCCAGCAAGATTTTTTCTATGGACTGTCATCTCTTTGTACAGTAGCATCTCCATCTGGGTGGCATCGAGCCTGTACTGTAAGCGTCTAACCACAAGCTGATGATTTGGGTATGTCCATCAGCATTGGCATGTCCAAAAAGCTGTCATTTTCAAGACATTCTGTATACTACCGTACCACTTTGGCTTCTAGGGATTCTTCAGATTTCATATTCAAAAGTCTGATAGATTACACAATGAAACACTGACTGGAGAAAACACAGGCAACTGTACCACGATGGGAATGGAGGACCATCTTTCTGTGACTAAAAAGTGGTTATGTTTATTGAACCAGAAGTTAGTACAACCATATAATAATTGTATGTATGGGACTGAGGAGAAGGGAGAAAGCTTGAATTAAGCACTCGCCTGACAAGTGTTTTTTTTTTGTGCTTCACTCAGGACACTTATCTGTAGATCTAGCATATTCTTCCACAGGGGTTTGGGATATATACCTTGCAAACTCAGTATTTAGGTGAATTACACAGATGCATGATAACGCTAGAGAATATACCTCATTTTTAAATGCCGCCATCTCAGCATGCAGTTTCTCAGGTCTGTAATATGCTGAGCCATCACGGACTGCAAATCTTATATCTGTCTGTTTTCCATCAATGTTCATCACACTGAAGACAATGATATCACTAAGCTTAGCAGGTAACATTTTTGCTAGTAATTCCTTGAACTTGTCATGTCTTGTTTTGCCATGTTCATCTCTCCTTATGAACTCCTCTGCTGTGACATCTGAGTTTGGGATTCAAAAATAAACAAACATGAAATAGTGGGAGACCACAGGTTAAGTTCACAATTCCTTTCTTATTTAACAATATGGAAACATAACAGAAAGTGCCCTACAGTGATAAGAAAATCAAGTATTGATATAGTAATACCTACATCATATAATCATCTAGTTATAGAAGCAGCTGATCTAAACTCACATCAGCAAATAAAACTAACCTGACAGACGCACAGTGGCTGAGTTTTGTATGGCTTCGTTTTCCAGCTCTTTGACGTGGATTTGTACCGTAGATATAACATCAGGACAAACTCCATCAGAAACTCTAACTTTTAAGTTGTATATTCCTTGAGAAGTGTTATCCACCATCATCAAAGAACCAGTCCTCTGATTTAATCTGAAAGACCTAGACATAAACCAAAATTGAGAACTAACTTTATTAATTAACATAATTCAGGCGGCCTTAAACATTACTATGAAGGTTATAGGATCAAAATGTACGGGAATTAGCAAACAACCTCAGAGCACCAGAAACACCTTAATTCAGAAATTACAATCTGCAGAGTTTATAAAATATGCTTCTGCCACTCCCAAATCCCCAGACTTTCCCAATCCCGAATAAAAGCAGTCTGTAGCTGAACCACAGGGTTCAACATAGTCATCATGGGCAGGTCTAAGAGATAAGTAATAGAAAGTGACAAAACCACACAAAGTCATTCCAGATGCTCATTTATCCATCTGGAACAGAATAAGGTCTGTATGAAATCTCTGATATCATCTTCATTTGCCTCCGCAAAGGGACAGTAATCAGTAATTATGGAAATATTCCATGACCACTATTACAGAACAGTAACCTCTTAATATGGGAACAGATCCAGGGGCTGCTGATGCACAGAAAGTCAGTCTTTAATTCTGGGCTACATAAAGCTTTTAAACTCTTATTCACAGTGGAGACAAAAATTCTCATTCATTTTCATATCCATTCTCTGTATTCAAACAACATACAGTTATGCTATATGCCATCTCACTTTATGATATGAAAAATAATGTATAAGTAGGAATTAAGGATCCACGTCAACATTTCAATTAACCAAAAAAACTCCACTAATCTAAGAGCCATGGTTTTCACACGCAATTGTAAATTTAGCCATCAGTGGAGACTGCCAAATTCCCTTCCATTTTTGACAAAATGATACCATTCTGCCCTTTTAAATCTGGGATTTGTATTCCATCAACTCTAATATTTGAGGGCAAGTATTAAAAACTCTGCCTATTTTTAAATTGGATCTCACAGAATGCACATTTTTAAATAAATTAATGATGACATCTGACTAAAAATCAACATCATGGTGTGATCCTGCATTCTCTTGCAAAAAATATTTTATGCATTAATTTCTTAATACTTAGTTACACAAGTAAAAAAGAAAAAGAGCATTCAGAAGGTACATCCCTTAATACACTCAATAACCCTGGCTTTATGCACATCCTGAACAAGAGAGATACATGGTGAGTAAAATAATTACAGAAGCATAAATATTACTCATTTTGACACAAATACAATCCTCACTTGAGCAGTTTTCCTTCAGAGAGAAATGTTTTATTGTCCCAGTCATCTTGATCTGGTGCAAACACTTCCCCAAGCACAGTTGTTGACCATTTTCCTGTTGAGATAAATTATAATAAATCTGCATTTAATTTTTGCTTTTCAGTGCACTTTATATTCTGCCACATTCATTACTGCATTTATTATTTTCAGATTCCTGCTCAATTTCACGATGGTTATGATCCAAGACTCTTAAAATAATGCATAGCCTGTCATATGATTTCTGCCAGTTCAGGAAAGGTGAGTACATTATGGATGTCACATGAAAGAAGAAAAGCTGAAAACAACACAAAACAACAACAGAATGATACATAAATACAACTCTATATAAAATTCTCAGACAAAAAAAAAAAAAAATTACCACATCAGGAGTTAATCCCCAAATGTTTCATTACTACTCTACTATTTCAAACAGCACACCAGGGGAATCCAGCACAAGAAGCAGAGCATCTTGTGGGGCGCAGCTGGGAGAGAAGGACATGACTAAGAAAAGGAAATGGGCAAGAAGCCACCAAGCTATGCCAGTTCTTGACCCCTTTTCCAGGACCCTGTGGGCTGTCACAGAAGTGGAACATCCAAGCAGCTGTTCTAAAACAGCAAAAGAAGCAACTCCAGAAAAGGACACCTTTGAATTCCACAGCCAAGATCCAGCAAAATGGGAAATTTTTAAGGTTCAAATCTGGAGCCAATCCACCCTAAAAATCTTCATTCTCTCATTTCTATGGTAGGATCCGGTCACATCTTTTTTAATTTAGGCATACTGAATTCAGCAAAAATAACTCATTGCAAAAATACCTTCTATAGATTAATCTTCTCTAATATTTATGAGAAATTCTACTATTGCAATGATAAGTGAGATATAGCCAAGTCTACCTGGAATGGAATATTTGGGGAAAGGTGTAATAAACCATGCTTAACAAGGGCCACCAGGACTAGTTCAAGGTCAAGTTTTACAGGTAATTTCAGGAAAAAAAACACATTAATAGAAATTCAAGACAAATTTTAGAAAATATTATTAAACTGTTCATCCTCTGCTAAACCACTCCGATGAGAAAACGTAAAGCATTCACGTAATGGATGCATTTGCTCTGCTCTCTCCCACTACAATGTTAAACCTCATAGTACCATGGCTGCTATCACAGAGCAGCTCTCCTGCTAGTATGTCTTGAACTAGGTACTGTGCACCACTCAAGAACACATCTAGAACAGCATCTTTTTTTTTTTTTTTTTTTTTTTTTTTCCCCCTCAGTTCAAAGACTACACGTTCTAGGAAGCGGTCAATTACTGCACCCCAGAGATTATTCTTCTAAAAAAGCACTGACCCAGCTTTCTCTTGGATCCTTTCTTGCCAGCAGAAAACCTCCCTTCACGGGATTTCTATCCTGCTCAGCCACAGAGTGGCTGTCACAGTGGAGGTGGGACTGGTCTACAGTTTCTGGGTAGGGCTCATCTATGAACCTCTGCTTCCCTAAGTTGCTTTAGTTCTGCCATTCTCATCTCCAGATCAATCTGCATCAAATACTTTCCAAATCATGTGTGCACACGCAAAAAACTTTTCCTCTGTGTAGGTGAAAACTAGTGAATGGAAAATGGATCTTATTGGTTTATAAAAATACTGTTTTTTCTGCAAGTGCAGTATATACTTGTTTGCAGGTAACAGTTTTTTGTTAGGTGATCTTTTACACAATAGGGTCTCAGCTTTGCAAATATACTTTACTCATTCCACTTTATTTAGTAGTCTACAGAACTGGAGTTTCAGTTTTGAAAGATGTAAACCATTTAAAAAAATAAAGAAAGAACTGCAAGAAAGAAACTATGTGTAAAACTGTGCTATATTCATAAATCTGATATAATATCCAGATAGCACTTACCTTTGTAACTGTACATATAGACTTCCTTATGGCCAGATTCATGGCAGTTGTCATTTTCATCACCAATTGTTATAGTTAGGGTGTTTGTAGAGCTCATAGCTGGAATCCCACTGTCTGTTATAACTATTGGCAGATGAAACACCTTCTGCTTTTCTCTGTCAAAGGACCTCAAAGCAGTTACAGTTGCTGTGTTATTTCTGTTGTCAGTAAGAGAAAAATCCAAAGAATTCTGATACTCTGGTGGCAACGAAAATGTAAAGGGTGGCCCATTTTCCTCACTGTCTGGATCAAATGCGTGAAGCAGTTTTGATGTATGGTTCATATACACTATTTCAGGCTTCATTATATTTTCCCAAACCACAGGCATGTATGGTGCCTCAAACCTTGGTCCATTGTCATTAACATCAAGCAAGTTTATCAAAACTGTAACACTTCCTGTGCAGGCAGGTGTTCCTTGATCTGAAGCTTGAACAATTAAACTGTATTTTTGAATGACTTCACGATCTAGAGTATTTGCCACAATCACGTGACCATGTTGGTCAACCTCAAACTGTCTCATAGGATCCGAATCTGACTTCATAGAGTATATAATGTTCCCATTCAAACCAGAATCCTTGTCTGTAGCTCTCACTGTGGTTACTATAGTACCTACAGGCATGTTTTCAAAGAAAGGGCTTGTCTGAATAAACTGAGAAAGGAAAACTGGGCTGTGGTCATTAAAGTCTTCAACTTCTATCAGGCACACTGCAATACTAGAAAAATCAAGATCTTCCACTGTAATAGTAAGATTAAACTGCCTTTCACGTGCATTCTCAAAATCCAGGGTTTGTTTCAGTCGAATAGTGGCACATTGCCATTCTTTGTCATTCTCAATATAAAACTTCTGATCTGGGTCTCCCTCGATGATACTGAATATTAAGTCAGCATTTTCCCCAACATCTGCATCTGTAGCACACACTTGCAGAACTTCTGAGTCGACGGCACTGTTTTCAGGAATTGTTGCCTGCCACATCTTTTTTGTGAATTTAGGTACATGATCATTGACGTCTGCAATCCAGACAGTGGCAGTGCCAGTTCCTGTTAGCCCTCCCCCATCTCTTGCTTCAACAATGAGAAAATAATTGTCAGTCCTTTCTCTGTCCAGCATTCCCCCCGCTACATGGATTGTACCAGTACTGGGATTGATATTAAACGTGTCAGCACCAAACTCATTTTTTACATTCTCTGTTATCCTGTAAGTCAGGACAGCATTAAGACCTACATTTGGATCATCACGATCGACTGCACCCATTTCCATGACTAACGTGTCTGCAGGAGAATTTTCAAAGACACTCCCATTGCAATCATCAGGCATGCATGTGAACATAGGTGCATTGTCATTTATATCCCACACATTAATAATTACATCAGCAAATCCCGTAAGTCCTTCTCCACCTTCATCAGTAGCCAATACAACAAATCTCCACAATGCACGTTCTTCCCGGTCCAGCATCTTGTGTGAGTAAACGCTGCCCGTCTTCTCATCTATTGTGAAAATATCAGCTGCACCGTGCCCATGCAATGAGTATCTCAAATCTCCTTCATCCACATTACTGTCAGGATCATTTGCCTTAACCTACAGAAGTTTTGAAAACAAAGACACAGAAATTATAAGATATGTAGTGATTGCTTTATATCCTATATGGTACTACAGTCTAAAGGAGCCCAAGCAAAAGTATATGACATGCTATTAATATGTGCATGCCAGATGAATGGCAAACGAGAGGTGGCTGAGGGACAATTCAGGGTAGATAAATATGCTTTGCACTACAATAACAATGTAGATATTCTAATAATAAAATAGTAAAGGGTTTTTTTGTAT
>JANHGO010000410.1:0-41282 GCA_024606505.1 Aquila spilogaster
AATGTGCTCATACACAATGTTATTTAAAATGCTTCTTTGTATATATGGGGGGCGTTGTCTGCTTCTTTTCATTATGAGTTTGATGTATTTTGTATGTGCATGAAGTGGTCAAATTACAAATATAATTAAGAAACATATTTGGCTGACATCATTTGTGTTATTTCTCATTATTCAGTTTTACCAGACAATGTGATCATGTGCAGATCACACGCATGATCATGAGTAGATTTAGTTTTTCAACATCAGGTAGATTTGGGAAAGTTGTGACCAGAGCAGCATCTGTTGCATGGATGTATTTTTGAGAGTGGAACATGGTTAAAACCAGAAGATTCTAATTTATAGAATTAGAATTTATTATATTTATTGTATTTTTGAGAAACAACAAGTTGGAAAACCTTTGAGTTCTGCTCTGCTCCCTGATGAAGAACAATGTAGATCACTTGGACTAAACACTTATTTTTAATTTGCTCTCGCTTCTATGTTGTCAATGACATTATTGCCACCTGCTACAAACTACTGTGACCTCAGGCTCTGTTGGGACATCTAGTTGGGAGAGTGCTGGCCTGCAGTGAAATCCCTGCCTTGTATGTATCAAAATAGGCGTTTAGGGTCTATGTAAATTTTCTGCATTATAAACACGTCTCTCTATGTAGAACAGATTTATGAAATAGATAAAAATAATTGCCTACATTCCAGATGCCCGAAAAGCAGTCATATTGCAGGAAGTTCTTGAGTTAACTTAATTCATATAGTTAAGGAAGTTTTTTTTAATTTTTGGAGAAGAACATACAGTTTTCTTGTCCCCAAAATGCAGCCAGCCAGTTACACTTTTAAGTCCATTAATCCCCTTAGTCTGCCTTGGAGCAGTAAAGCTGGAGCTATTAACGCAACTTTATATCTCTGGGTCCAGAAGGTACAAATGCCTTTGAAAGCTGCACTGTCCAGATAAGAGGCACTGAAAGTGAGCTTTTCTACATTTGTAACCTAGCAGGATGCCTGCAATGTCTATCAGTCCTGGAATCCTGTTCAGTTCCCCAAATTACTGTTTTTAAAGGAGAATTCATGTCCAGTTAGCATGAGTATTTATCACAAATGACGCCACGATTGACAAGCCTTATTTTTGGGTGATACTTTCTCTGCTAATAATGAATTGTTATCTTTTTTTTTTTTTTAATGAAATAATTTAACTGACAAACACTATAAACAAGAAATTGACAGAGCTAGCAATGTCAAGTAAAGCTACTAGTCATGAGTTAATCAACATTTTACAATTTCTGAACATATTTGCCAAGCATCAGCCTAATCCATCACCTTAATCCCATTTGTCAAACAGCTTTGCCCGTTTCGGATGATGCACCTTATCAGCACTGGAATGAGATATGGCTGTCATGTAATGTTGAACCAGGAAATATATTGTTAAGCTTTTGTGCACATGTGCTCATAATTTGCTGAAGTGAGAGCTGCTATGCAGAAGTGCAGGATTTGACATAGTTAAATGTAATTGGAGCATAGAAGCCTTGGCTGCCTGATTCCTAGATTTCCTGAGATTCTTCACCAGAAGGAGCAGATTTAACTGCAGGAGGAGAAGGGTCTACGGAGATTTTGGAAAATGAGAATTGATGTTTCAGTACATCCACTGGCTAAAGAGCCATGGTGCACAACCTGCTTCAGCAGACCTGCCCAATTGCAACACACGACAAATTCCAGTGAAGCAAACCTTCATATTACTTGCAGTGCTGGTTAGTTCAAGTGCAGAATTTCATGGCTTCAGGACTGTCTTTGGACATACTTGAAAAAGTGTACTTGAAGTACAGTCCAGGATTACATTTAATGTGGGTGCATGTGTGTACATTATGAACCCTCAGAATATCTCTAGTCAGATTTGAGAGATGTTTCAAATTCAGTATATCCAGCAAAATCACACATATAGTTTATGCTAACTTTTTTTCTCATTAACTCTGAAGAATCATACTCACTCCATGCCCTCAACATGAATTTCCAGCATGTCTGTAAACACATAATGTCACATTAATAATAATAATAGTAATAATAGCAGTAATAGCAGTAATAAACAGCTGCAACAGCTGTAACTCACTATCTTCTCTCCCCAGTAATGAGATGAGATTTGCAGACCAATGGGCATGATAAAAGGACTATGTTCATTTTCTCATTTCAATTTGCTAGCTGTATTAAAAGCTGCTATTAATAATCAGAATTTGAAAAATGCACTGCAGACTTTGTCAAAATCAGGTAATGGAAATATTCCACCTTATTGCAGACATACAGATCATCAGGATTTCATTTACTGGATTTTCTTCTGCTTAAGTGTGTTATTTACCACATTAATTTGTAGTCACAAAAAATAATGAACATTTGTTAATGCTTTTAATGTTCAAAGAATTGTTTAGGTACTGGCTGATCTAGTTTCACAGCAGCCACCAGAGGGATGGAAGTACATTTTAGCATCCCTTACTGTAATTCACAGAAGCAGAAAAGGCCATACAAAGCTCCTCTATGGCACAATGCTGTGTCATGCTGCAGCAATGTATGGGGCAGTGCTGGGTGAGCAGCAGTTTCAGACATCACAGCATGATGAAACATGGAGAGCCCAGCTTGTACTCCAAATGTGGTGTGCCCCGGCAGTGTAAGGGCTGTGTTTGTGGTAACCACGATCTTTCCCAAGCAGCTTCAGCTTATGGTAACTTGTGGGAATATTTTTAGGTTGCAACCTATCATCTGCTCATTTGTAGATGTGTTCATTAGGATGATATGATTTGTCAGATTAACTCTACCATGAGGCTTTGAAGTAATCAGAAAGCTCGTTTCAAAACAATTTTTGTCTCAAAGGAAATACTCCAAAACATCAGTATAGCTGAAAATACGACCACTGCTTCTGAGCAATTTTGTTTTAGAGAGCTAGCAAATAAAGCCAGTGGGGTGAATGAAGTTGACAGCATTCAACAAGAAATCAATATATCTTGGGGAATGTTTCTGGAGGAAGATTTAAGAAAAACCAAACACAACAGCAGCTGAAATCACTGAATAACGTTCTCTTGCTCTGTTTCCTTGCAGTCTACTTTTAATAAGAAAACATAATACAGGTTTGCTCAGAAACTAGGGGACTTAGCTATTTATATGGATACTGTAGTTATTTGAATATAGACATTCATAAAACTGAAGTGTAGCTTCCAAACAGTAGCTGCCTTCCTTTGTATCTTCCTGCCTTGTTATCATTTTGAAAATGAGTAGGGATTCTTTTTTAAACACGGCTAAAAAATATAAAAATGTGGCTTTTTTTTTTCTTTTTTTTTCTTTTTTTTTTTATGTGCACTGACCTTTTAACAGTCCGCTCATGGTAAAAATTCATTCAGTCTCCAGAATATGAAATACCCTTTTGGAATGATGAATGTTCCAGCCTAGAACATATCCATTTCTGTTCTGCACTGAGGCTTTTTGATTGTTTTTCATGTCTTTGTTTCATCTGTTTCGTGAATTTCATTAAATATTACACTAGGCAGGTTAATATTTGTCTGTTATTTATACTGGTGTGAAGTTACAGTCTATAGTAATCTGAGAATGGCTCACCCAAGAAAAGACCTTGAATTGTGATTTGTTATTGAAGTTCTTGTGCCTGAGTGAAATCTGAATCGTGAAAAAATTTTCCTTGCATAGACAATACGCTCCAGAAAGGCAGAAACCATTTTTTTAGCCTTAAATAAAACTAAAAGTCACTAATGGAAAAAAAAAAAAACAAACACCCTACCACAATTTCAAAACATTTTCTATCCCATCCATCCTTTTTAAAGCACTTAAAATGCACAAATTAGGAAGCAGAAGAGGATAAGAAAAGGCTGTGAGGGTGGCCTCTCTGGGGCTTCCTTGGTGCTTCCTGGCTGATTATCATGGTCACTTGCCATATCTCTGGTAGTGAACCAAAGAGAGCTGAAACTAACACTGTCCTCTTCTGTAGCTGCCAGTAGGGTTCAAGCTACTGAGATGATTGCCACTTCTGCAGACTGTGTAAGGGTATGTGCCACAATAAAGATGAGATGCTCAAAAGCTGCCCTGCTCTGATCCAGGATGTGAGCTAACACATAAGTTGTGAAGTCTTGTGGGAACATTGCAGAAGATATATGGCAAAGGGCAAAGGGTACTAGGGTAGCAGATGCAGTAGCAGGAGAGGGTTGGATGCCAGCTGACTGGTGGAGAAGTGGATGGGAAGATGGGGAGAGCCATTTCTCATTCACAATGCCTATTTACTATTCACTGCATTTAATATCATACAATGAAGGAAGAGACGGGGAAAAAAAAAAAAGTAAGATTTATTAGTAACTTCTGTAATTACACAAAGTCTCAAAAATATATATCTATTCACCTGGGAGAAGCTGACCATGCATGCAAGCTGCATTTTCAAAGGCTGTAGAGGAATTGTGTCTAGCTGTTAATCTATTCAGGCTGCAGGGGAAGTGAGTTTTCTACTTGCTCTGTAGATATCAAGCTATGAAAGACTTTCGAAGATGGGAGAAAAGGACTGTGATCTTTTTCAGTCTTCTTGATTTTAAATCAATCAATTTGTTGTGCACTGAACACAAAGTAGAGCTACTTAAGGCTTTCTCTGTCTTCATATTTGTGTAACAGATCTTTCTATTGCTTGGTCCTCATATATACCAATTATTCATATGGACACATGTTTAAGATAAAGTATAGGATGAAAAAGACAGGTTCCTCAGTACCACTTAACATCCAGATTAAAAACTAAAGGAAGCTTTTCTGCTTCATGTTTTATTGCCTGTTTATTCTTACCTCCCTACAGAACTGGAGAGTAGGAAAAGAAAAGAGCATTAAATTTTACTTGTTGACTGAATGAAGTTCTAACCCTAAAAAAAAAATGGAATTAGAAGAATGTATTTCACACACGTTAGTAACAGCAATGACGGCTTCTGAGAGATGAGCATACACTGAAGAGCTGCTCCTGACTGTTATCTCCACTGTTAATTCATTTGAGTTCAGAAGATTTCCAGATCAGAAAACACTCACCTCCTGGTAGGCCTGAATCATAGAGTCATACTGATGAAAAGCTGGTACTGCTGGTATCCTGACATGCATACATACTATATGACTTGAAAGCAAGTCTTGTAGCCACTTCAATTATCAGAGCTTCCTGGGCATCAAACACTTGGTATTTCTGCCCAAGGTATTTCTGCCCATGAACAAGGCAGAAGTGCATCATTAAGGAGCTCTACTACTCTAGGATAAGAATGCTTATGTCATGCAATTAACTGAATTTTTCTAAACAGGTGAACTGGAAAGTTGATAATCAGTTTAGCTGATGTGCATGTTGTATGCTGAAGTTTCATTAGTTTCCATGAGAGGGCTCAGGAATAAGTTCTTCCCTTGCTACTCTTACCCTGACTTATCCCTGTCCTACTTTTCTTCCTTTCAATCACTGAGTCATAGAATCACTGGGGTTGGAAAGTATAAGATCATCAAGTCTGACCATCAACCCATCACCACCATGTCCGCCAAACTATGTCCCTAAGAGCCAAGTCTAACCTTTTCTTGAACGTTTTTTTAACCCCAGCCCACTCCAAATAGGACTATTTCTGATTTCCATCATTTCAAAATCTGAGATGAAAATTAAGAGCTTTATGGTCTTCACTGTACAACTGTATGTGTAGGCCATGTGTATGGGATGTGATTGTAACACAGGTGATAGGAATCTGCTTCAGATAGTATAAGCTAAAGCTTTTAGAACTAGAGATTACTTATCCAGTTCTAAAGAAGTTATCAAAATTTCTAATTATGAAGGCTGCTCTGAAAGAAATGCCTCCTATTTTATTATGTTGAAATGTAATTGCCAGAGACGGATGTTGGTGGTATGGAAGTAGAGGGTGAACCTTCCCACCAGTATTCTGTTAAATTTTGTTGCTGTGTGACAGATGAGGCAGTCTGACAGAATAGCACCTGACATGGAAGTGTGGATGATGCAAAGGTGTGTCAGTGGATTCCTTCGTGTGGAAAAAATTGTACCCACTGACATTCACCAATGCTTGCTGAATGTTTATGGAGACCAAACACTGGATGTGAGCACAGTGAGGCAGTGGGTGGTGCATTTCAGTAATGGCAATAGTGATATGAAAGACAAGCCATGTTTTGGGCAGCCGTGCATAGCTGTTAAAGCAATAAATGAAGAGTGTCTCAATCAGCTTATCTGCATGAATCAGCAGATTATGACGAGGGAACTTTGTGCAGAGATGACTATTGTCTTCACTGTATTGGAAATGATGTTGGTAGCTTTGGGGTCTAGAAAAGTTTATGCCAAGTGGGTCCCACAAACGCTCACACAGGAACGGAAAGAACATCGTATGCAAGTTTGACAGGATCCATTGAACCAATACATGTCTGAAAGTGACAGTTTTCTAGTTTGTTTTATGACTGGTGATAAGACGTGTCATCACCATTATGAGCCAGAGACAAAATGACAGTCCATGGAGAGGCGACGTCTGAATTCCTCATTGAAGAAAAAGTTCAAGATGCAGCCTTCAGCAGGTAAAGTGATGTGCACTGTCTTTTGGGATAGGAAAAGGTTGATTCTTCTGGATTTCCTGCAGCCTGGACAAACCATCAACTTTGACTACTACATCATGACACTCAAACTTCCAGAGTCAGACCAGAGAAGAAGACAACCTCTGTCCTACAGCATGATAATGCCAGGTCCAATATGAGTTTGAGGACAGTGGAGCACATTGTCGATCTTGGCTGGACTGTCCTACCTTTCTGTATAGTCCAGATTTGGTGCCTTTTGACTTCCATCTGTTTGAGTCAATGAAATATGGTGTGCATGGGCAACATTGTTCATTGCTGGCAAAAATGCATAACTAATGGTGATACTTGAGTTGCAAAATAGCGTTTTGTAACTGAGAATTTGCTCTATCAAATATTGTTATTGTGCTCTTTGTATCTCTGGTAGTTTCCATGGAAATAAATAGGAGGCAGTACTTTTGGAGCAATCTACATATATATGAACTTCCATTAAGCTCCTGAGTTAACTGGTAATTAATACAAATGTTGCAATAATTTTGCCCATAGATGTCATCCAAAACTTTTGTTAATACCTTGACATTTTCATATACTTGCCATTTCTGTTTATATCATCAATTGTAAATCTTTGTCTGCAAACTAGGATTGCAGAGTGAAAGCCCACAGACTGTTCCCAGAAAATGAGAATTTTACACTAGGAGTTTTCTGTTTAGAATCATCTATCTATGCAATGTCCGTATGCTCAAATCTTATCTCCATGAAGTTTTTCTAGCATCAGCAGTCTCCTCCTGAGTTCCCACTATTTCTGCAGTGGAGAAACTTACTGAACTATTTAAAGTAAAAATGCCATTTAGATGCAAACTATGTACTTGGCACTTCACAGAAATCAGCTACAGACTGTCATGGAATCATAGAATCACTAAGGTTGGAAAATACCTCCAAGATCTAGTCCAACCACCCACCTACTACCAATATTTTCCCACTAAACCATGTCCCTTAATACCACATCTAAACATTTCTTGAACACCTCCAGGGATGGTAACTCAATCACCTCTCTGGGCAGCTCATTCAAGCACCTCTCCACTCTTTCAGAGAATAAATTTTTCCTGATATCCTACCTGAACCTCTCCTGGCACGACTTGAGGCCATTCCCTCTAGTCCTATCGCTTGTTATGCAGGAGAAGAGGCTGACCCCCACCTCACCACAGCCTCCTTTCAGGTAGTTGTAGAGAGCTATAAGGTCTCCCCTGAGCCTCCTCTTCTCCAGACTTAACAATCCCAGTTCCCTCAGCCTCTCCTTGTAAGACTTGTGCTCCAGATTCCATTTCATACACTAAATATGTGATGCCTGGGCTGCCCCAGATCCTGGGTTGCATCAAAAGAAGCACAGCCAGCAGGTTGAGGAAGGTGATCCTGCCCCTCTACTCTGTGCTGGTGAGGCTTCACCTGGAGTACCATGTCCAGATGGGGAGTCCTCAGTAGAGGAGAGACATGGACCTGTTAGAGTGCATCCAGAGGAGGGCCACAAAAATAATCCAAGGGATGGAGCGCCTTCCCTATGATGACAGGTTGAGAGAGCTGGGGCTGTTCAGCCTGGAGAAGAGAAGACTCCTGGGAGACCTTAGTTTTTCAGTATCTAAAGGGAGGTTATAATAAAGAAGGGGACAGACTCTTTAGGTGTGTCTGTTGTGATATGATAAGGGGAAATGGTTTCAAACTCAAACAGGGGAGATTCAGAGTGGATATAAGGAAGAAGTTTTTCACAGTAAGGGTAGTGAGGCACTGGAACATGTTGCCCAGAGAAGTGGTAAATGCCCCATCCCTGGAGACATTCAAGGTCAGGTTGGATAGGGCTCTAAGCAACCTGATCTAGCTGTATGTGTCCCTGTTCATTCCAGGGGAGCTGATCTAGATGACCTTTGAAGTTCTCTTCCAACTCAAATGATTCTATGTTTCTATGATTCTATGCTTCCATGATTTTATGAATGTTGACTTGGACTGGATGTAGAGGAAGACAAAATAGGGTAGATGTCTATCCATACTCCATCAGCTGAACATCCTCAAACCCCAGGGAGCAGCAAGGGAAGAGGCTGCATTACCTCTTCCAGTGGGGCAGTGGCCTCACCTACCAAGTCCACGCCTGCTGTCCAAAAGCGAGGAAACGAGGCAGGCTGGGGACACCAACCAGGCTCAGCCCAGAGTCCAGATCAGACAAGCCTATTGCATTGGGACAAGCCTAAGGCCTAGCTGGGAAGTCATGCCTGTGGGCCAGGGTCAGGACCAGCACAGGCCAGAGCTTAAATGAAGCTCTCAAGCAAAGGGTACACGGATGTCTCTTTAACAAGTCGGCAAGTTTATATGGCTGCACTATACAAAAGCTGAATTTGAGGAACAAAACCAGTGGCAGTGGAGGGGGTGGAAAGGGTTGGAGAATGTGCCAAGATCAGCATTGCACTCAGGCCTGTGACACAGATGTGATCATGGGCTTTAATGGGGCAGCATATCACGATTTGTTACACCTGGTACAGACACATGCCACATTAAAAGATCTGCCAAAGAGCTTTGTGCAGCATGGGAGCACAGAACAGGCCTGAGGCTGGCAGGGTGGAAACCTGGTTTTTGTTCCCTAGCTACAACCACTCATGTTGCTCTGGCTGCGTTCAGATGGTGAATCATCCTCAGTGGTAAAGGTGCAAGAAGCACATACAGCAATGTAAAGTACAGACATTATACAGCTGAACTGTAAAAACTTGGGCTAGTCTGTAGGATTTTTGTGAAAAAAAGAATCACCAGTCATGCATTCATTAAATATGAATGCATGAAGGGAAGTAACTTTGAATTCCATCTACACAAATGCCTTAGAGTAAACATGCAGAGTAGTAAAGAATTGTGCTTTATAGTGAGGGTTTATAAAAAGTACCCAAATCCATATTATATGCATAGAGTTGGTAGAGCTGTCAGGCAGGGCTAAGAGGAAAGTCCCTACATTGGCAATGAACTCTTGGAGTACTCAATTCCCTCTGTATGTTCTGCTTTGGGCAGCAGCCATCTCGGTGTCCTGGCTGTGCAGATGTCAGAGACTCAATGAAAATGAACAGATTTAGGCTGCTAAGTTGTTTTGTTACTTCTGAGATAGTAAGAGATAACAAAATGCATCATTCAAAGAACAAAAACCAAAACACATAGTGCTTGATAGACTTAGTGCTCAATAAGCAAAACTAATTTTTCTTCTTCTCTGACATCTGAAAAGAAAGAATAGTTGTGTGCTGCCGATGTCATGAGATGAATGGAGATTAAACCAAAACAGATGTGCAGAATACCAAGTATGTTCTGGTGTTTCTGAAATATTTATGGACGTTTCTGTCTATACCACTGTAAAGGCTCATACGTGATGGTGAGAGTCTAACAGAAAAAAAAAAAAAAAACTCTTCTGTCTTAGTTTAAAAATGTCAAAGCAATTTAACAATAGTTTCCCTTTAAAAGTGGCCTTTGTTCGCTGTCCAGTCTCAGTGAAAATCAGTGAGTGCAGTTTTCTGTGACAGGAAACCACTTTTAAGCGTTACTATCATAGGAAATCTATGTTTACTGCACTCTATTTAAGCAATAGTACCTACCCATTGCAGATAGCAAGATGTTTCTTGCTTTATCAACAGTCACAAAAGGACTGAGTTGATGAAAAAGATCTTCAAAGTGTGATGTAGCGTTTTGTTACAGGATGTAGCTTCAAGGGAAAAGCTTGGTTGTGCATATTGATTTTACTGTAAACTTTTATCCTTACTTAGTTGCTTTCTTCTGCTCTGAAAGTCTGAGTAACTTTTTAGGGAGTCTTCCTATTTTCATGCACTCAAACTAACTACACTTTAGCTTGTCACATGTCATTTAACGATCTTAATGATACAGTGACAGAGTACTTTTGTGTCTGAGTTGCTGGAACTATTATGTGTTTGTAAGTATGAATTGCTGTATTTTGGGATCTAGAAAGGGAGAAAATTTTAAATTGGTGAGATGTTCCAACCAACTTTGTTCCTACATACATATGGAAACATATAGTTGTGAGGTTGTGTTTTTCCAGCATCAAGAAAACATCAAGATAGTAAGGTATCCCTGGGGTCTGATGACAGATGTGCAATCCCTGACTCTACAGAGTCAGACTCTACAGAGTCCTGCTCTACAAAGCAGGAGTAAGACAAAGGGGAGAGATTTGATTTGTACAAACCTGGATTATTTGTGCTTCTGGTTTCTTGAGTTGCACCTTGTGTGGTCAAGCATAATTTGAACGTTCTCAGAAGAGTTTGGATATATTTTAGGAGCTGATCTCTTCTGAGAACATACAGGACAGAAATACCATTTGTTTTAAGTAATTAGAGGAACTGCTTGGTTTTTAGCTAACTAATCACTGCTAGATATCTATTTTAGTCTGACTCTGTAAGCACCATCTTTTGTAGCAGCAACATGTCCTAGTTTCAAGAGGCAACATTAGAGCATTTTAATATTGTATATAGGAGTGTAGGGGGTGAGAGCTTATAAACTATTTCTTATGTACTGTGCTATTACACTGAATTCATCATTGTGTCATCAAAGTTTTTTGTTTATTTTCCTATGGAGGTTTGTAAGCCTCTCTGTTTTACTCCTTTACTGATTTAATATTGATTTTCTCCATTCTGTTTTCTGTAGTAGCTAGTTAATTGTTAAGTCTGTGAAGATAAGAATTAACATTTATAAATACAACAAAAATAATGAGAAGTCAATCACATGATTACTCCAAATAACAAACAGAAGATAATTTTTCTATCACTTCAGAAAACAAGTCATCAGAAAATATTGAGCAAAGAAGTAGTAGTGGTAGAAAATTGAGAGTTCTTCCAGAAAATACATCAAAAATTGAGCAACACGAGAAGTACATTTTCCTGCATTGAAAAAAAATAAAAAGCAAATTTCAAAATTAAAATAACATGTCAGTCTATATAGCGTTACAGCATACTTTATTTAGTTATATAGAATATAAATCCATTAAGATATCAGAATTTCATTGTTCTGCATTAAGATCTCGGTTAGTGTGGCACAAACTATAATCCCCTGTTTTGAAAAAGGCCTCGGATGTTCCAGGTAACTTCTTCTACCACACCTTTCCACACCTGCCCTCTATTCAGGCTTCATAGCTGGACACCTTGTCCTGGAATTACAGACTGTAGGCTATTACTACAAAAAGCAAATCACTATGATGATCTAGATTTACCCATTGGATAACTAAAATGGCAGCAAGACCCTTTGTAGATATACCCCTGTGGCTGATTCAGTGCTGGTAAATACAGTTGCAGATATAGCTGATAATATTAGCAGTGATTTTACTGGCAGTCATATAAAGAAAATCTTAATAATTGAAATTGTTGCCCTATATCATGCCACAACTGACTTGCTCTTTGTTCTTTCTAGTTGTAGGGCAAAGAAGTTTGGTTTATGCATCTGTCAGGAAGCGTAAACACATACTGCTTCATAAACAAGATCTGCCTAAATGAGTTGTACAAAAGGCCAGAAAGTCAGCACAACTGTGAAGAGGTAAGTTGCTGAGCTGCTATAACTCACACTAAGTCATACAACCCTAACCCAAGAGTGATGGTTGGTATGTCACGCCTTCATAACACTGCTCCTTTTGGCCTCCACGAGCAGCATGGTAAGTATAAGGCATGATTTCTTGTTGGTCATTCTGCTCATCGGATTGTCATGAGATTTTCAGGCTATTTTTGGCCTCCTTCTACCCATCACACTGTCAAGACAATAGGAAGACAATGTGCTTTTCTGTTCTCCTTCCCATTGTTATAATGTAAGTGAATTAATATTGTGCCATTCTCTCTTCTTGTTATGATCTTTCTTAGACATACAGTATAATAGGAAATTATACGTTCTTTAAGGAAAATATACCGTCTTTAAAACCTTCAGTGACAATTACTGCGATAAACTGTGCTGCATTAAAATAAATAACAGGTATGTGCTCGTTTTAGGGAAATAGAGGATGGGTACAATAAGACAAAGAACGAAATAACCTTTTCTGGTAAGAGAAGTTCATAATCCTCTGGAAGCTTCTCTGTTTCTTAGTCATAAGAAAATGTGCCAGTACAGGGTAGAATCTGCATTGATCCCCAGGGGATATTTTTCCCCTTTGTAGCAAAACAACCCATTAGGTAAACAGAGCTTTGTTGCCCATAGCAACACAAAATTGCTTTCTAGCAGGATAGAAATGTATTTTAGTTCCCCTATCTTCTCTAACTTAAAAAAAAAGACCCTCAGAAATACAGAATTACAATTACAATTATGCCTTACTTAATAAAGACTGGATGAATACAAGGAGGCAGAACAGACTTATTAACAAAATCATGTAAAATATTCCATAATTTTTAGTATTTACTTGCAGCTTACTTTATGTACAGCAGTGATAGCCTGACATTCAGTTATTCCAACTGCCAGACAGCTTTGTATTATGTTTTCAGATGTTGCTTGACTTAGTGTAAATGAAAGCATATTCTAAAATGTATTTCACAGGCCTTTGCACTCTATAGCACACAATGTGTGTTTTGTCAGTACTGTCCAAAGAAAATAAAATTACAAATTAAACTAATGAAAAGAAAGTCCATGAGACTGATGCTAGAAGCATGTGGAGTCAGCTACAAGAACTGAGAAAGGAGCACTAAACAGGAAATCTGAATCAGACCTTGTTGCCTGAGCTCTTGACTGTGGAGTACAGTTGTAGTGATATTAAAATAATGTGATTTATATTCAGCTGAAAACTAAACAAATGAGTCAGTGCTGAGCTTTCACAGTGGAAGGAAATCACCACCACAGTTCCTCAGTGATCCCTGCTATGAAAAAAAGAAAAAAAAAGGAAAATCTGAATATTTTTATCAAGATATTCAATATCAAATGTCTCTGGAAATTTTGCTGCTATATAAATCCCTGGCTTATTCACATCTTAAATATTCTTTCAACTTTCTTCAAATATAATGAGTCTTTTTCAGAAGTATAGTCCAGAAATGTGTAAGCTCAAAGAGAAAAAAGAAAGTTCATGGAATGGCTTCTGGACTTCCTAGGAACCAGTGAAAAGAAAGCCTTTTCAGCTAGGAAAATAGCTAAGTGAGGGTTGCAGAATGAAGAGCTGCAGAATCCTGAATGGTATAGAGGAGAGTAGAGAATGATTAGTGACTGCCTCTTGCAACAAAAAACTTGGAGGGAATCAAATGAAGTCAGTAGAAGCCTGCTTCAAAAAGCACCAAAGGAGTTGATGCTTTGAGGCATGAGCTGAACATCCCTGAAAGTCTGCACAGGCTGAACAGCAAACTGGAGAATTTGAGAGAAGACAGATTTGCTGTGTTATGTGAAATGCACATCTAGCTCAGAAAGTTCTTAGAATATTAGAAAGTTGCAGGATAGGAGAGTGATAGGTGAAATATTGCTATTCCTATTTGTCATGGGAATGGAGCCTGGAACCCATATCACCAAAGATTTGTATCTGAAACCCATTTTCCAATTTAGATGAAAGCACACCTTTTGCAGTTAAGGAGGGGTGGATATAAGAGTAATGCACTTAGTAGATTTAATGAGAATTAGATTTAACAATGAAAAGAAAGGGGGTGGGGAACTAAATTTTCTATCTCTACTTTTACATCATTTGGGAAGGCTTTGGAAAACTTATATTTTTGTCCCTACATCTTAGCTACTCATTTTGTTTCTAACTCTTTATTCCTCAGCTGTCATATATTCTTTTACTTTTCTTCAAGGAATGATATGGATAGCAATGGTTGAAATGTGACTACCATGAAAATACTGAACAGAAAGAGAAATAATGTGAGAATTTATCTAAAAGACTGAATTGGGGATACTTTGTAATGGTCTGGGTTTCTTCATTTTTTATTTTGGCTGAGTGATGAGGGTTTACTTTACAGTGGGGAAGAAGCCTTGTATTTTAAAAAAAGCTAGAAATACAGTTATATGAATGGTAGGTGACAGAAATTGAGATGTATTAATGCTGCTATGGGGAGAAATTCTCCAATAATTCATAAGTCGTGAGGGAATTAGAACCAGTTTGTTTATATAAATACATACAAATAAATAGTAGTAAATTAGTTACAGAATAAATCTTGGTTTGTTTAGTTTATGAAAAGATCAGAGACGCTTTAAAACTATACGCAGAGATCTGATAATTCTTGCAAGGGCCACCATTTGCCATTTTGAAAGCGTAAACTGATGGAATCAAGTTACTATTTTAGACTTCAATGTTCTCATATATGTATTTTTAAATGCATATTCATAGTCCATATGACACTGAAACAGTATGAAAATATGGAACTTGATCACTTTTTATAGAAAGTGAGAGGAAAATATATAAAACCAATATTTGTGTATCTCAAACAATTAATTATTTTACAGATAGATTCCTGAATTGGAAGTATTTGAGATTACTTGAATGCCTGGTTTTATCTCCCGGATTGTGTGCTATAATATTAGTTCCAGAATCACATTTCTAAAATAAATGCTAGTGCTTATTAACTCAAAATGTGCCTTCTATGAATACTCCGCAATAATAGCTTAAAAATGATACTTCATTGAAGTATTTGCCAACCAGAAACCATGTAGATATGAATGGTGCAGGGAAATGGAGAGTGAAATTAACTGGAAACTGATGAAACTGTTCTTGGCTAAGAAATGCAAAAATCACGCCTAGTGGAAAAGTATGATCTCCATACCTGCAACTGCTTCAGAAATGAATTCAGGGTGATTTCAGTACACACAACTCCATGTGCACTTATCAGAATTTTCTCAATTTTTTATGTATTCAAAAAACTCTTCTGAAATAAAAAGATCTGTAATTTCATAATCTCTCCAATCATTTCCTGTTTGTAATGGTTTCTATTTAATGCAGTGTCTTTCCTAGATTTTTTTTTTATATCCTAACTTTTCCTTCACTGATTTTACTTCCAATTTTTTCTCTCAGTACTTCATCTGTAGATCTTGCAGATGCCAAAGTACAGAAATACCTCTTCCATATTTTCAGGGTTTTATATTTCTTAGACACCAAACATTTGGTTTCATACCAAGACTGATTTATTCTAATCTGCATACATTTTCCTTCGTATTAAACAATCTCACTATTTCCAGAATACTTTTATAGTCAGAACACTCTTGCCATAAAATACATACTAATCGCTCTTTCCAAATCTTAACTGATTTACCCCAGGGAAATGAGTAAACAGCTCCTTTGAATTAGTTGCCATTAACTCCATCACATGCAATTTCCCTGGCAGGAGTTAGAATAAGGGCTGGCACACAGTAATCTTTGGTTGCTGACCTGCGCATAGGCTGGGAGATCACACTTGTCTCTACTGTTGATCGAAACACTGGGAGTGCTTATGTTAAACAAAGTAAAGCTAAATGAGAAACATTAGGATTATTTTCTCCTAGGCTTCTCTAGGTCCACATATACACATATATATCTGCCATATATTCAGTGATATTTTTATTAGTGAGTTAGGCAGTACCTTGTATCTGTAGTCTTTCCTGATTTTCTTAAATAGGGCCTTTCATAACACTATAGTTCATTTTTGAATGAAAGGCTTCATTTAAATATGATTAGAACTCTGAAAATATCCTTGGTGGCCTGGAATCTTCTCTCCAAATAAAATCTGAATTTGTTTAGAACGTACCCTTTTCATGTTCATTTTCTACATGCTACTGTTCGCAGGCAAAAAAAGAGATATATCAAAATTATTACAGGTAAATACTTGTATCTAACTTGGAGCCGCTGTGAACAAATGATAAAAGATGACTTAATGAAGGCTGAGGAAATAGCTGCTGTGATTGCAATGTGATCCTTTGAAACCAGCAATCCTTCCACTCCATTAAGTGCAACTAGTATGGGCTGAAAAGAAACCAAGTAAACAAACCACATAATAAAGAAATTATGGTTTTACCTTCTAGAAAGATGGAAAAAACATAAAGGTTGAAGTATGCGCACAGCCAGAAGACATTGGGCAAAAGAATAAGGATCAGCTCCCAAACAATCAAACAGTGATTACTAATTGAAAATATTGCTAATGTTTGATTGACTGCAGCTTGTGTTCTCTCTGAGATGGGCTTTTTCCTCTCCCGGGTCTCTACAATTACCATAGTTCATTGTCATATTTTATCAATGTGATTTTGACCTAAGAATTTGATAGCTGGTATGATTAATAATAATCCAGGAATGACCAGACTTGCAAAACGGAGGCCAAATGCAGAGCTGGAAGTGATTGATAGCGGTGCCTGGAAACTGCAAAGGACCTATCATTTAGCACATAGTGGCAGGCACGTAGCAATCTGGTGAGGCGTGAGTGTACACATTAACCTTGGTGATGGGCTAGAATGATGGATTTCAAGCAGGATATTTTGTCACTCAGATGAGTGAGAGCAAATGCAGTCATTGGCTATTGTACTCAAGCACATTTTTACACAACTTTGGTTTTTCATATTTTAAAGCAATGTAATGCACTCTCAGGTAATTGGATTTCTTTAGTGTAAGTAAAGATGCTCTTGCATTTTCAAGTGAAAAGCATCACAGGATGAATGGACACAGATAAAACTTAATCACCAAAGTATACATTTTATAATTGTATGACTGATGATCAAAAAATCATATAATTAAAATATCACACTGTGGTAATTTATAATTTCAGCTATTCAGTATAATCTGTTGTTTGAACCTCGACACTTGAAATCAAATCTCATGAAGCTGGTGTAGTTCCTTTCAGTAATTATAGCAAACATGGAAGCAGCCTGGAGGATATTGATGCATGAGCTGTGCTTGAGACTAATCAATGTGGGTAAGATATTAAGATCCAGTATGGGTTGTTTAATATAAGTCCATGTGCTTAGAATTACAGTAGGCATTCCTTCCATTCATCTATACAAGCAATTAGCAGCACGCTCAGGTAAACTCACTGCAGGCACATACTGTGTAACTTTGTAGAGTATCTACCTTTCTTCTGACAGTAGGAGATCAATTCCAAGTTTCAAACTGTTCTGTAATTTATATTGATTTTACTGTCTGCTTATCTAGAAGCAGAGTGTCCTATTTAATCCTATAGGTGCTGTGACCTCTATAAAACTATTCATTATTACTTGATGGAGTAAAATGTAAAAAAGCAATACCAGGCACACAGGAGTCACAAAAGAAATTACAGACAGAATATTATCTGCTATTGTCCCCTTAAAATAACTGTGCTTCCAGGTTCTCCTATTAATGGTCAGTAATCTTATTTTTATTTCTTTACACTAGAGATAGACATGAGATTTTCTATGTTTACCTTTAATGGCTGTTTTGATTTACACTTTGATATATGGATGCATTAAAGCCACGTAAGCAGAAACATGTTTCTATGCCCTCAATGCATAAAAATATTTTTTGAAGAAAAGGAAATGATTCTTCTTACATAGCTTAACCTCTAGAAGCAGTTCTAAGTCTATAAAATGAAAAGGCTTTTTTTTTCCTGTCAAATAAAGTAAATGTACAATTTATATTTGCTATATTCCAGCTTTGCCTATTCTGCCAACAATTTTTCTTCATCCGTGCAAAGGCCAAGTTAAAAACACATTAACTCCTATTTTTTTTTCTAAATTGATCACAATCCTTTTTGACAGCACTCAGCAGTTCAGCTTGTCAAATGGTGAATACCTTGTCTTCCTCTGATGCTGTATATATCCAGAAAACCTGGGATTTACACTGTTTTCTGCAAAAGAAAGCAAATCATCAAAAAATCCTGTACAGAACAAGTGGACTAATAACAAATAAATGGGGCAGAGCAAGATGGTCATCTCTGGTAATTGGTTGAGCTGGCCTTAACTGGGCCAAAATATCTGCCAATTTGGCAGCTAGCAGATACAGTCAGAACACAGAGCAAGTTATATACTAGCCTTAATTAATAATTAAACATTTCCCTCTCCTTCATTTATGCTTCATTTTACAATATTTTTGGATTTTACTTCGACTATCTAAGACTCATGTCTTACAAAGTAAAAAGCAATGTTGGAATGCAAAAATGGAACCTTGTTAGGAAAACAGCTCTACTGATAAGAGATTGAACACTTAACTCTGAAGACAGGTAAGATTAAAATATTAAAAGAGCAAATAAAGTTAGTTTCAGATTTCTACACACCTTGCAGTATCTGATCTTGTAATGTTAAACCACATAAAAAGGGGACAATGGCACATGATATGGTAGAAACTGGGGCATCAGATGCCAAACTAAGGTGAAAGTGTTGGGTTTTGAAGCTGTACTGTCTTTGACTGTCCTAACTTTTAAAACAATTTTTGATTTGTAATGTGTACTCATACTTGTCACCACTGAGAGGAACTGCTTTTAATGCTAATTTGTAGAGCTATTTGGTGCATTTATTATGGATCATTTTGTTGTCTGTCCCTGCCTGGATATACCAACAGCATTCTGGAAGCCTGAATTTTGCAACATCTGTCATCTCAAAAAGAGTGAACTGAGACCTCCTGAGCAGCGCACAACTCTGAAGCATCATTGAACTTATGGTTGTGCACAGTTTGTACTTCTGCAAGGTACTCTTTTGCTATCTTATAAATTCAAGGAATTTGAGAGTGGTAGCAAAAAATATTTATTTTAAAAAGTGTCAGGCCTGGGAAGGTGAGCTGAAAATGTAAGATCTGAACTGCGCAAGCAGAGCATGATGCAGTAACACTACTTAGTTGTATATAAACTGTATAAATACAGGTTAACTCTCTTTACAGGCTAACACTCCTTTACGTTCTGTCTGTTTTCTCTTTCTTGCCTATCTAGTGTACACTCTGCTTGGTATAGTATACAGGGTACAGTCTTGTTTGATGTTTTATTTTGTTACAAAAAGCTCTACTACAAACCGTGAAATCCATGAAGTTTACTTTCTGCAGTAATAATGTTCTTGTAAATGTGATTCTACCAATAAAAGATAACTAGAGGAAAATACATGGGCTTTTTTAGCATTCTCGGACTTTATATCTGTACAAATAAGTAGTTGCAGAGTGGCCCAGAGGCCTCTTGTCATACACAGGTATCTGAAAACAATGAGATTAGGAAATTTTAAAAGTGAATACATTTTTCATTTTGAAGCTTTCATTTTCAGTTACTTTTCAAGTTTTCTTTCAAGAAGCCTGTTCTTAAATGACAATCTACTTTTTCACTGACTCTAGATGTCTCAAATTTAAAGACAAAAAAGATATTTTTGTCAAACTTATGAACATTGGTGGGGGGATTTTTAAAATACAAGTATTCTCAGGAAGATTAGCAGAAGATTATACAGATTCTTACTCCATTAATAAACTCTTCAGTGTTTTCTTCTTCAAAGCAATAATACAGATTGCAAGTTATAGAGAAAACAGTCCCTCTTTGAAGAATAAACCAAGAACTGCAATGCATGATGGGGACAGACCCTCCTCACTCGAGAAGGCGCCTGACATAAATAAGCCCCATTTTTCTTCTCACTGCTTCATTTTTCAATGGTGCAAAGGACTGGTGCAACCTGTGGTTTGGATCCAGACATGTTCAGCTGTAATTTGCTTGTCCACAACTGTCTCTAGATGAAAATAAAGGTGACTTCAGGAGAAATCTTCACTTCAGGAATATATCCAGAGGTGTTATTTACCCATATGCACCTATAAGTATCCTCAGCATGTCCTTTTCTCCTGCTAGCACTGCTTTCATGCCATGTGTCTGTGACTTATTAAATATGTAGGAGACTATTACCCTGACAGTCACTTGGCGGCAATAAGGAGATTATTCCTTTTTTTGTTTGTTTGTTTGTCTAATAGACAGGTGGCTGTGTGGGCTAGTAGCAGACAGAAAGACACATTATTTGTGTCACTAGGACAATGGGAGCTGAACTCCAAGTTATACCAATGTGTTTCTGCACACATTTGCACCTACTTTTTATGTTTTCATGTGACAAATCAGCTGTATGGAGGTGCTTTGCCCAGACAGTGGATATGGTGTGCACAGAAACGGACCGTGCCAAAAGTCCAACCACAAGATGACATTTATGGCCATAAAATGCTTCTGTCCATGAGAAAAACTTTGACAAGAACAGCAAGAAAAATGGGCTTCTGATCTGTTAGTCTGCTACCAATTTTCCATGTGGCTTTGGGCAACTTCTGCAATCTTCTTTAGTAAGCTGCTTTATTAGCTCTTCAGGGAAGCACTTTCCCTTTGTACATGTTTCTGCAGTGGGTAGTCTAAGTGAGGCCCTGACCTCAGCTTCAGCCCTTAAGCTCTGCCATGGAACAAACGCCTGTAATAAACATACTTACTGGCCTCTCCATTAAGATACCTTTTGTGAAATCCATTTGATGGAATTGTTTCACAACTGCTCTGTAATAAAATCCTAGGGCTTTTAGAGAAAGAAAAACAAAGCTGACATAAAAAGGTGTTCATCTGCATTTTTACTTTTTTTTTTTTTTAATAAAGGCAATTTGACTGCCTTCACACATTTTCCTACCCTATTCTCACTAATTAATACTTACTGAACAGATAGCAGCTACGATTTAAAATTGTTTTACTATCTAAAATGAAAACATCAATCTAGGTTTGAAATGATCATCCCTGAAGGAAATGTAAAAAAAAAAAGTAAACTTGGCTGTAAAATCATCTTATTGGAAAGTTTTTATGAGGGAGAGAAAAACAGGGATTTTGTTTCATTTCTGAAGCAACAAAATATATATATACAAAACTACATTAAGAATCAGACTCTAATGCTAGATGCAGTGAAGGCTCAGGTACATAATTCATTGCTCCACTAATGCATTCTGGCAGATGATTATTTCACAAGTATGGCAGGATGTGCCAGACACTTTGATTTAGAGTCTGCTATTACAGACTGTTTTCAAAGCAGTGCATTAGGACTTTCCTCCCTCCTCCATAACCACTGTTGAATAAGCATTGAGAAATCTGACTTAAGGTTCCTAATACATGAAAGCAACCTGATTCAGAAAAAGCATGCAAGTTCATGCTTATATCCCCTCTGAAGAGGGTGGGATGACAAAGATTCTCTCCCTGTGCAATGATCTCAGAGTACCTTCGCTGGAGATTTCTGATCAAGTGATGGACTGGGACAGATGAAAAGTTGCCCAACAAACTCCCAATGTGGCATGGAAAAAATATTTTAAAAACCAGCAAAAGCTACAAGATATTAAGGCTCATGAGCCTCCGTATTTTCACAACTGTATATGCAGTCAAACAATTCTGTAAATGTGCAATGTTAGCTTGTTCTTCTGATCTCTTACCTGAGCTGAACATCTGCATTGGTATGTTGAATATTCTGATGTTTCTGATGATGCAAACTTCTGAAATGCAGTTAGACATGTAATAATAGTAAAACATAAAATTATATATGGGAAAGGTGAGATACTTGTAGGTCACCAAAGGAACCTATGATAGCATCTAATTTTTATATTTTGGATTGCGGAAGAAGCTGCAGTCTTAGCAGTGACAGAAGCTGGATCATGCCAGGCTTCTAGCCATGTTCTAAATGATTGACTCCCCCAAAGAAAATCAGTGAAGTACAGCTTAAGCAAATCCTATACACTACGTATAAATTAACTGAGTTCTTTGAACCAAAAAAAAAGATAAATTCAAGAAAAGATGACAAACATTCTCCTTTATATTCTCACTGAGGAATTATATTGTGGATCTATATTGCAGTTTGCCACTTTCTGTTCCTATTATTGGAAGTTCAATTAAGTAAGAGTTTTTGTTAAAAGGACTAAAATTCCCTGTAAGTCTAGCGAACTGAGAAAACATTTGAAATAGTCAGTGAAGGTGATTTACATTCACTCTGTCCTCTGAATTGCAGTGTTAAATCTAAGTCTGAGGGATTTTCATTGCTTTATCAACATTTATGGCTTAAGCTGAGCATGCAACTCTTCTGCTCCCTGCAAATCTATCACTTTTCTAAGTGAATCAAACTCCAGGAGCAAGAGTTGTACAAATAAGCAAATAAATAGTCGTTCTGTATTTTCCTTTATTTCCATTTACATAGTTAATCCACTTTAGGAAAATTGGAAAAGATAAAATAGACTTTGCAAAGTATACCCACTGGCAATTTATCTAATTGCTATTAAATTCAGTTAGTACAACAAAATGCTGGGGAATGGGAAGGCCTTCCTTCACTCTTTACTGGCAGCTAAATTAGACAGCTAATTTCCCTGAGCTCTAGCACAATAAATGGTGAAGTCTTCTCTCTCCATACCTTACACAGAGGATGTAAGATGACAAGACTTCCATTTTAAACCCCAAAGTTAATTCTTAAATAAAAGGATGAAAACAGCCTCTTCTCCCTCCTGTGATGCTGAAAATATTCATAAACCTTATGTGTTTGCATCAAGGGCAAAATGTTTTAAGATTGTTTTTAAAGCATACTGGTTTAAAACCTGGGGTAGAAACAAGTTTAACTAAAATTTTGTAACTTAGTTTATGGTGGGGTTAAAGCAGTATGAGTTAATTCTATCTGGACCTGAAATCTGCTTGGGTAGAAGGTGTTTAAAGGGAAGAGAAGCTATTCCTTGCATCTTGACTGGAGTTCCAAATCTGGGTATAAATTGTTTTGTTTGAAGGTTCTGAGAACATTCTTTTATTTAAAGGACATATATTTTCCCATACTCTGTTCAAGAACTTTGGACAGGCTGGCCAAATTTTCAGAATTATTTGTTTTTTTGATCCTTTAAGTATTAATACTTCATTGTCTTGCATCTGTCTTTAAGATCTGGCAGATTTTCTGTTTCCTGTTTTCAGTTTTCTTTGACAAGCATCTGGAGGCTTTTGTAAGCCAAGTGCATATTCTGTATGCTATAATATTAGAAGCTGAGATTCCCCATCTTGTTCTACATTCTAATTCCCACTCCTGCTTTTCTCTTCACATTTTGTAACCAGTTACAATAATCATAATTACCATAATCTATTTTGCATAACATCCATTTACATGTTGTGTAAGAGCAACCATACAAAAGATGTAAATGTCCTGCAAGCAGATCAGAGCTTATTCTTCCATTGCAGAATGTTTAAAATTAATCAGGAAAAATGACTTACAAATTGTGCTGTGAAGGCTGAATAAAACTCAGAAGAGGAAGAAATTTTGGACTGAGGCTGGCCATCTGTTCTTAAATCAGTGGGAAAAAAAAGTACAACAGGTGACTGAAGTGAAGCATTTTCAGCCTGAATTAACTTCACTGGACTCTTGTAGATATAAAGCTGTAAGCTCAAGTACCCAGTCTTACTGTGTATCTTTTATAGCACTTCTCTGTAATGGCTATTTGATGGTACTCATTAGTTAAACTTGAGTATTAGCCATCAGAGATCTTCCATCTGAAAATCATAGATTGACAACCAGACAGATTTCATTTTCTTTGGGGTTATTATAAGTTATGAACTACAGTGGTTCTCCTTTGTGCTTTTCTAAAAAATGCTTGTTATTATTATTAAGATATGGCCACACAAGTACAGAACAGAGCAGGGCAATGACTTTCAAAAGTTGGCTCAAAGTTGTTTCAATGTTTGTCTGTCTGTTTGTTTGTTTGTTTGCTTTATTTGCTGGAGTTCAGTATATAAGGAATTGTTTCATATCCTAAGTCACATATATAAGAAACCTTTGGTCAGGAGCACTGAGCTAATTCATGAATATTGATGCAGAAGTCCACTGTGGACCTGAGTGCATATACAACTGAATTTTGTGTCATAGTCTGTAATATATAAAAAATGTGTTCTCTAGTATTCAGACTGTTATTCACAATACCTCAATTTAAAGCTAGTAATATTTTTAGAGGAACTCTTCCATAAGGTTTTCATAACAATGGCTATTCTGGTATCCTGCTTTCTCTGGTGTTCACAAGTAGATGTCAGGGAAGAGTGTAAGAATAGAGGAATCACGTAGGTTTCCCTCTCCTTAGCATTCTCTGAGGCTCTATCTATTTTCTGCTCGTATGCTGCCTATGATGTATGTGGCTTGTAATCCTTAGTGAATTTATCTTTAATGAACATATCCAGTCTCAACTTGAATCCACATAAAGTTTTAATATTAACAAAAGTACTTTCATGATGAGTTTCACAAGTACACTACCTGCTTTGTTAAAAATCACCTCCTTTTGCTTATTTTTGAACTTATTTGCCACTACTTTTATATATTATTCTCTGTTTTTCTTCTGGTAGACACAGCAAATACTTAACATATCTATGCCATGCCACTCTTGTTTTATGGCTGTCTATAATTTATCCCTCAGTCATGTATTTTCCAGGCTCAGGAAACCCAGAGTAGTTAGTCACTCCTGCTTGAAAAATACTGTGAATATTCTGTGTGTATTCTGTTCATCCTTGCTGGTCATCTCTGGATGCTTTTCACTTTTCTACTGTAACTATTTTTAATTTTGAGTGTCTGAAACTACTCAACATATCAAAGAGACTGACAAACTATAGAGTGATGCAGAGCACAATGTTTTGTTCTCTACTCTGTCCTCTATAGTTCCAAGCATTTGGTATGCTTTATATTTCAGAATTAATGTTGCTATTTATCATCTGAAAAAAAGCAAACCAAAAGCAGTAAGTTCCAGTCTGAATAGTATATAGAAAGTACAAGTTTGTAGTGAACTTATGAGCAGTTTGCATTTTAGAGAGGTTATTTGTTCTCTAGGAAAAGTAACAGAGGGGAATAAAGAAAAAAATATGAGGATAGCAATAAAATACATTAATGATTGTAATTCTCCATTGTTTAAGACTTAATTTTTCACTACCTTTCTCATCTGTTTCATTAATTCATTAAGAATACACTTCTGTACTCCATAAGAGTTCATTTGGACTGATAAGAAACAGAAGTTTTCTGTGCTACCTGTTTACACATATTTCCCAATCCTAGAAGAGCAGAGGTTGTCAGGAACATCTGGAGATCAGAACAGAGATCTCTGGAGGACATTCTAACTGCCCTGCTCAGAGCATCCACCTCAGAGTCATGACCATTTAGGGAATGTTGTCTTCATCTCCATGGTTTGCCTGTCTGGCCAAATGGGTAGTATAGCATTTGCATCAGAATTGTGGAACTCACTGCCAGTATAGTGGAGGACATTAAAAATCCAAAATGTACCGTGCAGTAGAGTCCTTTTTTATCTTTTGAATATCCTAATCAGACTTTTTTTCAGACTAATTACTACCTTTCCAGAGCCTTTCACTCACCCTGCTACAATCCCAAATCTTTCTTACCATCTTCTAAATGTGCTCATAGAAAATTAGATCACATTGTTACACATTTTGAAGTTCACTTTGAAAAAAAATATCTGTGAAGTTCTCTTTGAATTTTGGGGCAAGAGTTACAACTAATTCTAATCTTCATTCTATTTACAATATGATTTTGCTAGCAGGGAAGTTTGTACAATTACTTTACTTTTATTGTGTGTCAGTTAATTTGTGAGAAGTATACTCTGTATCTGCAAAAAGCCACACTCCGTTTTGTAGCTAAATGGGGAAAAGAAAGATGTGCTTTGTGGTCTGTGTGCAACTGACACAACTTGAAAATTGAAACATATTAGATGAGAATTCTTACTATGCTCTAGCCAGTGTCCTGCAAATGCTTATTCTGCAGATGCATGTGGGCAGAGTTGTTGTTTTGAGCTCATTTCAGCAGTTTCCTGATGTAAATAAAGAAAGCTGTTCCGAGCTCTTGGAGTACATTTACATGAGCTGAAAACATCAGTGACAAACACTGTTTCTGTAAAGCTCTGCTACGGGTATTCACTGTCGATGTGAACCACTGCTAAGACTCTAGCAGATATTATAAAAAACTGAGAGTTGTACTCTCTCCCCTGTCCCTATCCTATGATCTGTGAGAAAAATACCACAGTCTGGTGATTATAGAGGATTACTAGTGGCAGACAGGGTGTCAGGGCCCTCACAGCCCTGGAAGCTGGGCTGGTTGGAAAAGGCCTCTGCTTCAGGGAGCTCCCTGTTCCCTGATCCCAAGGAGTCTTGCCTTTGCAGCATTAAATTGAGTCATGATCTTAATAGTAAAATGAGAAATAAAAAAAATGCACATTTTTTCATTCAGAAAGGTAAGAGACCTCACTGCAAAGTTTGAATGTTCACTTCTTAATAACATCCTCATTATGAATACAACAAAAGTAGAGATATGTAGAAATAACATGCAGCTCATCTGGATCCAGTTCTGGTATGTTATGCATTATTCAGGATGAGTACACTGACTGGGAGATCGATACATATGAATATATCCGACTTGCTGTCCAAAGAATAAGATCTAAAGCAATAGGCAAAATTTTAGATTGCACATTGCATTATCCATGCCAATTTATTATCACAGTTGAGTCAGCACAGAAAGAACTGAGTCATTCTTAGGATCTCATATACTACAGAATTTGGTTTTCTCCTACAGTGAAGAAGATTTGTATCCTTATTCTCTTATGAGCAGGCACATCTGCTTCCATTGTCATTGATTAGAAACCTGGTTCAGCCAGCTATGGATATGTCTACTGAGCAAGAGGGATTACTTTATCAATTTGGAGACTCCATAGCATGTGAAATTCCTCATCAGATATTTTATCTTTTTGAGTCAATAAATTGCTGTCCATAAAAACTGTTAGAAGTTTATGCATACAAACCAGTAATGAAAAATTGTCTATAGCTCCAGAAAAAAAAAGATTTTTGTCATAACTGGTAAGAGGCTGTAAGATTTGGACTGATCTGACTTTGCAGGGTGTCAGGATGTGTGCGGGCTTGTCTTGGCATAGTTCAGCTTGTTTTAACAATTGCCTGGTGGACAAGGGACTATAGCTTCACCTTTGAGTGAGATGAAGCTGTGTGGGAACAGTAAAGGTCTGGCAAACCTGGGAAGTTCCTGCTTTGCACGCAGCAGCCTGTGATGTCATTTGAGGCCAAGGAAGGCAATATTCAGATTTTAGCAGGGAAGAAGCAAGAAGAAGGCAAACTGAAATTAGAAAACATATAAATATGGAGTGATTGCATCAGTGGACAGGGGACGGATGTCATCTGCCTGCACTTTTGCAAAGCCTTTGACATGGTCCCATGGATTTGAAAGATGGACTGTTCAATGGATTAAGAACTGGTTGGCAGGTCGCAGCCAAAGGGTTGTGGTCAATGGTTCTATGTCTAGGCAGAAGCCAGTCACAAGTGGTATCCCCCAAGGGTCAGCCTTGGGACCAGTGCTCTTCAACATCTTTGTCAGTGGCATAGATGATGGAATCACAGAAGGCGTCCCAGGCAGCAGGGAACAAGCCAGACACAAAGCCTCTCCCTGCTTCAAGGTCGGGCCTCAGGTTCCCAGAGCCAAACCAGAAGACCTCAAGGCAGCAGGCGAACACCAGCTCCAGCTGCTCAGAACAGCACCCACAGCATGACCAGACCAGCGACATGGAGGTGCTTGAGCACTTCACTCCATTCAAACACTGAGGAATGGCCCAAACAGCCAGGAGAAGCCCACACATGAAGCCATCCCTCAGTGGGACACTGAGCCCCAAATGTCCACAGCCGGCCCTGAGGAGGCTGCAAGGAGCGAGTTCCAACAGTGGGAGCTATCCCAGTCATGAAGTCACTCCTGGGTACAACATCAGAGCCAACATTTCCCAAACCCCCCCCCCTCCCGAGTCAGCCCCAAAAAAGGTGGCATGGAAGCAGCTGTGTGCCAGCACCTACAGTTTTGCCTCTGCGCATGTTTAAATGTTGTGTCTTCTTGACAGGCCTGAGCACCTTGACACTTTTTTCATAGAATTATAGAATGGATTGAGTTGGAAGGGACCTCTAATGATCATCTAGTTCCATATCTGTAAACTAGATGCTTATCTGTCTTTTGAAGAGAAAACATATTATGTGTCCCCAAAGTTCACTTAGTGTGTGCTGATTGCATTCATTTCACACTCAAACCATTTCTGTTCAAATGATGATTACACAGATAATATTTGCCATCCTTTTCTTAATTCAAAAGCTCAGACAACTGGATTAAAACTGGTTCCCTGTCCTCTTCACTCTTCCAGTTCTCAAGAGGGTGTCGTGTTGTAAAGATGAACTTTCAACCTGTGCTTTTGTGTACTGAAAATCTAATAACTTCAGGGAAAGAAGACATCTGCTTCTTTACGCAATCTCTTCAGGTCATGAGCAGGGAACTGAGAAAGCTCTGGTCTCTACACACATTGATTAACAGTGTCCAGCTTGAGTGCTTAAAATCCTGACTTAGTGGGTTATGTTAACTTGTAAGTTTTATATTTTAAACACCTTAAACTTAAAAAAAAAAAAAAAAAGTGTTGAAAAGTGTTGATATTGGCCCCTGGGAGTTGAAGAGTGGCTGTGTCTGTTAACCTGATGTAACACAGGAATTCCTCTGTAACCATCAATTAGCTGCTACAGCACCACAAAGGGACTCAGTGTTCATTTCAATCTTCCCAGATTATTCTATTAGCTATTTTAGGCTGCAAGTTAGTTACCAAGGAAATTATAGTGAATTCCACTTTGTGGTACTTCATTCTCTCCAGGTACTGATTAGAGAACATCAGGTATTTAACTCAGTTGTAAATCAATGCAAAGTTGAAAGTTTAGTTGAAGTTTTTATTCAGTGCCACTTGAAATTAGCTATCTTGTTGAACGCTAGTGAAGATTCATGGAAGTCATGATTCCTCAGCAGCTCTGCTCTTGTGAAGAGATACTGGAAACAGTAAGCAGTAGGCATACTTTGAGAAATGTCAGACACAGTATTACTTCTAATTCCACTGTCTTAAAAAGGAGTAAAAATAGAGTATTTTTGAATTGAAAGTATATTTAAAAGGAAAAAAAAAAAAAAAACAAAGTCCTCCAGCATATGGAAAATTCGTTTCTTAGCTAGTCCTACAGATTTGCCTCAAGACTGGTTGCCTAAACTCCGGTGTTCAGCACATTTCTTGTTTTTAATTCTTTGATTGACTTAAACTTGCTCAATGTGGGATCTTCAGTTAAAAAAACTTCAGAGTTCACAAATGGAAGAAAATAGAAAATCACCGGTAGAAAACTTGTAAGTTATGATACAGAACCTAAATCTGTTACAATTCCAGATAGCCTCAAGGGTCTTAGCATGTAATTGGCTCTTGACTTGGAGAAACTTTCCTATTAGGCAGAGCTGTATTATATTAATATTGAATTTACTCCACCTTTTGTGTGTGTGTGTGTGCATTTGTGTGTGTGTGTGCATTTGTGTGATATGAAAACAGTAAGAGGGACGGGTCTGATGCCAGGCATTAACATTTTCCTGAAGTCCATTTCATACCTCTGTTTTGGTTTGTTTGTTTTTTAATAATTATTTTTATCAAATTAAAACAAAAATAATTTTCCTCCACCTAAACTTATGTTATCAGTCTATGTTGAGCAGTTAATGAGTAGAACATCCACAAATTAAAGTGACTTAAGTATTTTACTTGAATTTTTTCTGTTAGCAAATGGTAAAAACTTTCTGGATGCCATACCACTGAGATTTGCCTAACCCACAAGTTATCAGTTTTTGCTTATATATTATTACTCATCTCTTTGTACTGAATATTACTTTAAACATTTGTGAACCTCAATTTACTCTCTTTGCTTTTTCATGTTACACCATATTTTTCCTGAATGAAAGAACTCACATGAATAAAGACAGATTGGTCATAGTTCATAGCTGGGAGGAAGATTAACTGTTTCAATCCGAAATTAATATAATCACAAAATGAGTTTATTTCCCTTAATTAAATGAATCACTGTTACATTCTCAAAATGTCTGTTCGATAGCCATGCTTATGAATCAATATTGCTAATAAGAATGAAGACGAAAAAAGAGCAAAATAGTTTTTGACTGTAGTCAATACAAAATGAAAAGCCAACAGACAGGTACAGCAGTTTTTCTTTTTCAATCACTGAAAGGGAACAGGAAAGTGTACTCACTCAGGTAGGATCATGCTCTGTGGCTTTCATAGTATTGAGTTTAATGCTTTCATAAGCATCAAATTCACTGAGTTCAAATGTCTACAAAGTGATACATAAAGATGCATTCCATTAACCTCATTTCTTGAAAACACAAATGTGAAAGCTGAGGTGAACCTTTGAGATATTGTTTTAGTGGGTTATTTCTAGTTTGTTACTATACTGTGTTTATTTTCAAGCTGTTTCTTAAAGTATATATTCTGGTACATGGTTAATACCTGAGATTAAATGCAACCTCTGTAGTGCTTTTCTAAAACAGTTCCTCATCTATCAAGAAAGTGTCAAATATTCTAAAAGTACAAATATGGGAACAATATGAAGATTGTTAACTCTTTCTTGTTCTAGAAGCAGAATATATACATTTTTTAATTTATTATTTATTTTTCCCTTTTTCCTTCTAAGCTGAAAATGGTTGAAATTCTCAAATACCTGAGATGGTGTAACATGAAACACCTGTGAGGACTTTTGTGTTTGGTTCTCCAGAGATTCACTTCAAAGGTGCACTAAGATTCAGTTCAAAGCTAACTAACTACAAAGAGTTTTTGTGTAGAACTTATTGCATCAATGTGAATTTGTGCAGAATTAGAGATTGGATTACTTTGCTGATCTTTTTTTCTTCTTTCTCAAATAATGAAGGTTATTCATGCAAAAATTAGGTGTTCTTTAGGTCTCTACAATTCCCACTGAATACAGAAAGTTTCAAAGCAGATAGAATGGAACAGAAGACAGGAGATAGAAATATCTTTCCAATAAGTTTAGTGGGATACAGTAACATAGAAATGTAGTAAGAGCCTTCCTGTGATTAGCCTCCAGTTAATGGACCTCATGAAACAAATACTGCATTAGTTCTTTGCATCGATCTAGTGATTTTTGCCTTTCCTTTTCTTGACTCTAATTTTTGTTATTAGAAGATTATTAAAAGACTAGAATTAAGACCTGAATGATTGGAAAGCTATTTTGTGATCTGAAGCTGCCTAAAAATGAAGCTTTGCTCTACGCCAGTTCATAACTTAGTCAAATGTGGCTGATACTTACCTAAATTCATAAAGTGCTGTAGATTGAAGTGCATTTTATTCTATCCAAACCTGGGGCTCCCAGTACAGAAAGGATGCAGAGTTGTTGGAGTGGGTCCACAGGAGGGCCACAAAGATCATCAGAGGCTGAAGCACCTCTCCTCTGAAGAAAGGCTGAGGGAGTTGGGCTTGTTCAGCCTGGAGAAGAGAAGGTTCCGGGGGACCTCACTGCAGCCTTCCAGTACTTGAAGAGAGCTTATAAGCAGGAAGGGGAACAACTTTTTACATGGTCTGATAGTGACAAGGGGAGTGAACTCCATCTCTGTAGGCATTCAAGGGCAGGTTGGATGGGGCCCTGGACAGCCTGATCTGGTGGGTGGCAACCCTGTTCATTGCAGGGGAGTTGAAACTAGGTGATCCTTAAGGTCTCGTCCAACCTAAGTGATTCTGTAACTCAATGATTGTAATTGTACTGACAATTACTATGATAACAATACATTATTTTCTGACTGCTCTTTGCAATAACGGCCAAAGAATTTATGTTTTCCTGAGAAGAGCTCATTAGTTTAAGTATCTTACAAACTATCTTTCATCTTGATTGGTGAGAAGAATATAGATTAATTTCTAAAAATGTAATAATAAGAATAGACTAAGTATTTTTAGTCTGATTGATCATCAGTCTAGTTAATATTAATGACAAAAGAACCACTCGAGCTGGATCATGCATGATTAAGATATAATTTTTAGTTACATCCAGGTAACATCTTGACTACCACTCTGCTGTCATAACTCATCTGCCCTTTTCTTTACTCTGGATAAGAGCGTGTGAACGAGGGGAGGCCTGTCCGCTAGATGGCGCTGGGCGCAGGCGGGTGGCTGCTTCCTGCGTTAGGGACCGGGTCCTGTTCAGAGCCGCTCTTCCCTTTCAGCAGCTCCGAAGCTGGCATTAAGGTGGTAGGCAAAAGACACTCCGGTCCTCTGAACAGCTTTTGCATTGAATAATAAACAGGCTGCTATAGCTGCGTCTCACACCAATACGGACATCGCCCTTACAACAGAACTGCCATGCCCGTCAGCTTTTCCTCAGTCTGCTTCCCACTTCCACCCCACTGATGCCTGTAGCTGATATATCCGCAACGGGACTTGTCAGAACTGCAGGCTGCATTCTGGGGTGGGGAAGGTGAAAAGTTTCACATCAGTATTTCAGGCTGAACTATATGGAAAGAGAACATGAATAATTAATTGACACTTTAATTGAGACCAGCACCACAGGAGGCTGGAGCTGTACCTGCCATGGTTTCTTTCTTCTGCTCTTCTTATTGATTTGGAGGCTGCCCAGTTCCTTAGCATCCCTGCCCTGCCCCAACATGTTTCCCATAGACCTCCGTCTCCAAAAACCTGTCTGTGTCCTGTCCATGTTCATGTCCGTGTCCATGTCTGCGTCCCAGGCCCTGGCCTGGCTGCTTCCCTCCTTCTCTCTCAACAGGGGCTTTGCATGCTCCCCCTGCCCACTAATGTTCACAGCCTGCAGAATTCGTAGTGGTTTCAGAGCCAGCTGGAATGATCTGTGACCAGCCCAGGGCATCTGATGGCCTCCACTGTCGCATGGCACACTACAGCCCTGCCAGCCCTACCTAGTGGCTTCTGCCCAGGGCAGCTGGGAACATTGGTTTCTTGTACCTGTTTCTGCTCCAGTCTCTCATTGCTCCTCCAGCTCCTTGAATGTGTTTGTTGGCCATGAAGCGGTAACTCGGTCAGTGGACTGGAGACCTGTATCAAATTTCAGACTACTTGGTTTCCTTCAATGTTTATCTAGAAGGGGAAAAAGCTTTTTTTGACAGCATCTTTGCACATGTTCCAACAGCTTTTGAAAAGTGTGGACGTAAGTAACGCCATAAAGAGATGCCATACTGTCAATCAGCCCTGGTACCTCATATTAAACCTGAACAGCTCTTATAAAGCATAGTGCAAATGCTGTGCTTTACTTTCTCAATCATACAGTATGAGACGCATTTTTAAACAAATGTGTATTTCTGTCTTTTTACAGCCTAGGAAATCACATAGCTACTGAAAGGTTCATGCTTAATGGTTAGTGCTTGGTCCTTAACTCTCTGGCTTCACAAATAGCTGAGCCTGTAGTGGAGCTGCTCCACACAAGCACACTATTTAGGACAGGTGTATGTGTGGAAGGTCAACTTGTGGGGACTGGCAGCATGTGCTGAGCTTGACTTCAGAAAGGGGAATCAGTTATGTAGTTTGATGTTCTGTGGATGTTTCCAGGCATGACTGGCATTGCACTGTCTCTGAAACTCTATAAAACTTCAGGATTGAATTCCTGCACAGTTCTATCTTGACAGTTCCATTCTTAAAGTGCACATAATTCCATTTGAATAATTTACATTTGATGTTACACACAGTGGCTGAGCCCGCAGATTTCTGTCTCTGCATCTCCCTGGGGTTTCTAAGCCACAGTGCTGCAGTGATATTTTTCCTTTCCTGAATGATTACCAAGCTTGTCACAAATACTCCTTTACTCTCTACTATTGATAGGTCTGTGATAAGGCAATAAAGGCTTATGAATATATAGGAATATCTCTTCAAATACAAACTGATACTGTCTCTATAGTTCTCTCTCTCATCCAAATACAAATAAACTGATGGAACTAAAGGGCAGAAAAAACAACCATTTGTGTAAAGACTGATCTGGTGGCTAGAAATTAGTTTAATTCCCCCAGTAATTATGATACTTTACTCATTTGTAGAAGCAGAGGATCTTAACCTTTACTTTTATGATCATTTAACATACTGCTGTACTCTGTGAACGTTTGGTTCTTTCAGACAAAGAATAAATTCATATTTTGGACTGAAATTAAAAGATTAAAAAACAATCAAACATGAAAATCATAAAACAGTGACTTAGGAAGGTATCTGTAGAAAATGATGTTACTTCTTATAGGATACATAATTATAAAAGATTTACTATATAAGGTTGGTTTATGTATGTACAGTAAGGGAAAAAATCTCTATTGGAAATGCAGTAAAATGTAATGCAAAATTGATATTTAACTGATATATTAATTGATATAGCTGACATATTAAAGTAGAGACATATATAATTCTAGACTTAAAACAGGCACCTTTGTTTATATCTGAAGTTTACAACTACAGCGTATCACAGCATTTGGTTTCCTTCTGCATATGTTCAGTGATAAGAAGAGAACACTTGGTTATCTCTGTGGAGTTGTGACAATCTCCCTCCTTTCATAGAATGAGATCTGCATGATTAAAGTGTCACACTTAGAAAGGGATATTTGCATTATGAGCATCTCAGAGGGACAGGATCTCCCAAACCTACTGTCAGTCAGAGAATACATTTCTAAGGTTGAACTAACATCTATTTTATGTAAGAATAGCCATGTCCTCTTGCCACTAAGGACAATCAGACTATGCTACAGATTTCAAACTGAACACTGAGAGGAAACTTTCTTTGCAAAGTACCAGCAATATCTGGCCATAAACAGCAATAAGGAATAAGAAATATGGGTGAGGAAAATGCAAGAACATTCTTGCTGTCTATCTCCTAGTTTCTTTTGATTGACAGAAACAAGTGGTCTTATGTGAGATTTCATTGCTGACAGCTCTGAGAGAAAATTAATTATTTTAGGAAAATGACAAGTGAAGGAGCTGGGTTTGTTTTTTCCCACTGGTTGAGAAGCCTGGGCTGGAATCTTATTGCTGTTTTCAGCCACCTAGTGGGAGCTTACCAAACTACTTTCATAACTGAATCCCTAAATGATGAGAGACAGAGGATGCAACATGAAGCAAAGAGATTGCAAGTCCTCCTCAGTGCACCTTCCTGTCAGGTAGTTGTTGACAGCAAAGGATTGTCCCCTCAGCCTTCTTTTCTCTGGACTAAACAACCTCAGCTACCTCAGCCACTCCTCAGATGTCTTATTTTCTTGTCACTTCATAGAATCATAGAATCATAGAATGGCCTGGGTTGAAAAGGACCTCAAAGATCATCTGGTTTCAACCCCCCTGCTGTGGACAGGGCTGCTAACTGCTAGAGCAGTCTGCCCAGAGCCACATCCAGCCTTGCCTTGAGTGCCTCCAGGGATGGGGCATCCACAACCTCTCTGGGCAACCTGTTCCAGTGCATCACCACACTCTGAGTGAAAAACTTCCTCCTAACATCTAACATAAATCTCCCCCATCTTAGTTTAAAACCATTTCTTGTCCTATCACTATCAACCTGTGTAAACAGTCATTCCCCCTCCTGTTTATACACTCCCTGCAAGTACTGGAAGGCCACAATGAGATCTCCTCACTTCAACAGCTTTGTTGCTCTTCTCCACACACACTCAAGTGACTCAGAATCTTTCTTGTAGTCAGAGATCCAGAACTGAACACAGCACTAGATATGCAGTCTCACCAGTGCCTTTTATAAAGAACAATCTCTCTTCAGGGTATTACACCTTTTCAGGTTCTGAGAAGAGATACCTTTGAATCCCAGATTAATTGACCTTCAACTCTGTCAGAAATTCCATATCCAGAGAAGAATGTGGCCCCGGAAGAGGTTAGCCATGATGTGTATTAGTCAAGTTGATGTGAGATTTGAACTCTGCACTCCAGCAGCAGCATCTGTAGCCTTTCTTTTATAGGAGTATTTGTTGTTGCCCCCAGTTGACCATTTGCAGATTGTAGAATGAAATATTGCTTGATCCCATAGAGAACATCATTAGGTGGTCCCAGGGCCATATGTCTTTTCTGTCCTATTGTTCCTTCTGTAGAGAGGGTCCTGTTCAGTCCAGAAATTCTGTCTTTGACATAAAGAAACAATTGGAAAAATAGAAAAATTATGAGTCAGGACTATTTCTGAAGGCAGGTGTGGTGGGTCAGGTGGTCTGTGTAGAGAAGATTAATTGAATATGGGGCAGATACTAGCATGCTCCTATTAAAAGAAAGGTCTCTGACTTATTAAGTTTAGAGCTCTGAGATGGCTGTTACATGTATGTTTTCTACTTGAGATGTAGCATAGATATGCCTCCTCTGTTCCACTGAAGAAAAACACAAATACTTATTTTCCTTCATCTGACAGCATAGCTGCTGTCATAGTCTGTGAGCTGTCTTTTTCCAATGTTTGAATAAATTACAATGTGAAAAGCCCCACTGAGGAACAGGGCACTTGTTTATATAGTACTTCTCTTTCATGGCAGCCTTAAAAGGCCTCAGGAGATACTACCCAGGTGCATGACTTCCTTTACCTGATGATAAAATACTTTAATGTCACTTGTTACTTGGAATCAATCCCAAGATCACAGGTATGTGTTAAAATCTGTGTTCCGCCCCAAGCAGGTAAAAAAAATAAGAGTCACCATAGTGCTAGGTTTTTTTTTAGAATTTGTATCCAAGTCTTCCTTCTAACTTGCATATTTATTCTTCAGTAGTAGCAATGGTGTAATGCTTGAGTGTCTCAGCAGAGAGTAAGCAGTATTTCACACCAAAGTGACTCTAAAGTTACTAAATGTGTGTTCTCATAATTTCACGGTCTGCTGTTTCCCCTGCTTAATGGAAATATGCCATGAAAAAAAGACACTGAAGTAATACAGCGTATTCTTCATCCATTAGAAACAGAGAATACATTCAGGGAGATAGAATATGTGCAATACATAGTAAAATGCAGCATAGGAATAATCTCTCAAATTTCAGCTGTTTGGGCTCAACTTGTTGACAGATTCTAGTAAAAAAGAACAAAAAGTCCTAGTGTGGAAGAAAAAGAAAAAAAAAAGGGACAAAGGAACACCTACTTTTTAGGAATGTCTTTAGGCATCTGAGTGAATGTGACTGCCATGGAAAATCCTCAGGTCTAGAAGAGTGTCTGTGCCTTTCAGCATTGAAAAAAATTGCCTTTGTGTAAAATTTATTTGAGAAAGGATGGATATACGAATGGTACTGACTTTATCCTAGAAGTTTCCTACCATCTAACTGAGATCTGGATGGTGATACGGTTTCTCTAATGGTAATAGAGAAACAAAGTGTATCTGAAACTCTATCATAATGAGAATTTAAAATCTGAGATACAGAAAGGCTGCTAATACTGTAGGGAACCAATATTATTCAGTGTTGTTGCTATCATTACTTTCTAAGCAGTCATTAACCAGCTTGAGGTCATATCGATTTAGATTTGGTTCGATGGATTATGAAGATATGTTATAAGATCTAGTTGCCAGAAATTATCAGAAGTAGCTTTTTATCACATTTTTCAATTGATTCAATTTGAGCTTAAAACAATAAATACATAATTGGTACTTAGGTACAAACAAATTCATAACTGTTGAAAATCCTTGGATGAGAGAAACTTTTGAATGTGACACTGATAATGATATTTATTAATTTAAATGCTTTAGTATTTTAGGCAGATTTTTAGTTTTTTAAGTTAACTGTTATGTGTGGTGAATAATGTGACCATGTTATTTATTATCTTGATATACTGGATTGCACATTTGAGTTGTGTATCAGTAAAGCCACTTCGTATTTCTAGCAGCTGCACAAGCATGCCACACTGATATTTTGGCTAATGATATACCAGAACAATGGAATTTGTTTGAGCATTGGTTAACACAATCCAGAAAGGTATATCTTTGCATTTGATTATTTAAAAAGACAAAATGTTGGTGATTTATGTGAATTTCCTACAAAGTTACCCCAATATAATCGCTTTCTTAAATGTGACTCATGAACAATGATTGGTGAATGGTTTATACATATGAAATTCAAGGCCCAAGTTCTAGATGCCAAGAATAAATGATGGCTAAAAATCTTGTTAGAGGGAAAGAAGTAAATGTTATAACCACCGACTGCATGTTGGCAGTTTAGGGATTGTGATTTTAATCCAGATTTCTTAGGAGGTGCTGTCTTTTTACTATCAACACTTTTTTTTGCTTCCTAGGAAAGGGAGGATATAAATGCCAATAATTGAAAATCCCTCTGGGAGTCTTTGAACTGATATTTCTTTTGCAGATTTAAAGGCATCCCATGTGTTTTAAGCTTTCTCTTGAGTTGTTTTCCCTTCATCTGTTGTGCTGTCAGAACTACTGGCTCAACTTGTGTTATATCAGGTTTTAATAATGATACAGAATCCAGCCTTTGGTGTTGTTGCTTGTTTTTTTTTTTTTTTTATCTTCCCTTGCTTGCATATAAAGCTGGAACCTTCTTATGTTTCATCTACATGGCTGTCTTGATTTGATAATCATCTCCATAGGGTCAGGAATAAATTTACAAAAGCAGCCTTTCTAGCCATTGCTATCTTATTTATTTACATTTTCATACCACTGCAAACAGTTTAGCACTGATAAATCATCAACGGTGTATTTGATTAGATGTTTTTATGTGTCTTAATATGATTTTACAACGAATTACGTCTACTTTTTACTGCTACGTAATCAGGTAATCTGCTTCTAAGATTTTAATCAAGTAATATTTCAGCTATTTCCATGCCAAGTTTCAGAGTGCTGATCTGTAATATAGTAATGCCAAGAAGTGATCTGATTCTTCAGCATTTTCAAAATGTCCTTTAAATGCTTTTAACAGCATTTTACACAAAACCATTAGGGAATGAATACCAGAAACCAAATGCAATAGACTTACAATCATACTTCTTTCAACAGGATTTAAACTTGTAATAGCTGACCTGTAGTTTGTACCGCTGCTGCAGTGATTATGTTACATCTCAGAACTTCAGGTGCATATCAGGGTTGCCCATTTAATAATTGTATTCTTAATTATGTTACTTATGGAGAGCATTATGATGGAGTTAAAAAAATAAATTTGTATTACTCTGCCTGTTATTTCAACCTTTTTCATATGGAAGCCAGGAGGGCACTGATGAGCTACATTTGCTTGCTCTTCAACTATTTTATAGGCAGTGTCTCTTTCTTTTATGACGTTGGATGCTGATTTTTTACTTTAACCCTCATGGACCAGAAGGTTTCTTCCATCTTACAGTGCACAGTGTATACTTACTGAAAGAGACACAGCCTGCAGTTTTATGTCATCCAACTATTTCTGAGTTAGTTGTCTGGATACCCTTTAGAGTCAATAAAGAAAAATAAAATGTCCAGGGAATGATTCATCCAACCTATTTTAGATGGCTACTCTAGGAGGTGAGGTGAATCATCATCAAGGGAAGTTTTATGCTCTCCACTGGCTATAAAGAGAGATTAAAGAAATAACTCATAATAATATGTTTATGCTGTGGATTACAGAATTTGAATTCTGGACTTAGTCCTCTGCATGATTTTAGGCACAAAATCAGAGGTGTGTTTTATTTTTTATTTATTTATTTTTATTTATTTTTAAGACTGGCAGGTGATTACTTCAAAGTAGATTTACTGCAAGTTCACATTAATTCAGAAATATCAACCTAATAATATAGTCATGGATTTACCTGCCTAGAAAACCCAACATGAGATATTGTTCTCAGATTAATGTATTGTAGCTTCAAATGTCACATAGTCTTATTCAAGTCAACATCTTCTGCTTTCTGATCAAGATAATGTCCCAGTCTCTCTATTCAATTTGCTCTAAAGATTGCCATAAATAATTGCCCATTTCTGGTGATGTAGAGTTGCTTCCAATTAACAAATTATATCTAATTTTTTCTCTATGCATATACTTTTCTGTTCAGAAATATTCCTTTGAGAAAGGTTTTGCTTCTTGCAGACTTAGCAGTTCCATCATGAGGCTTTCACCTTTGTTTCTTCTAGATGTTAACTCCTTTTGGCTGCGTTTTTCCCACTCACCATTGTTGGCATCTTGCAGACTCTTCCTTAGTTTTAAATTGTGTTGTTTCTGAGAACGTGGAGTTTGTTATTTCCTTTGAAAAAACTGCATTCTGATACGGTTATGTTTTTTCATATAGCAAAATCAAATGTGTAATCTAAGGTCACAGTCTTCTCACACCCATTATAGATACATATTTTTCTATGTCTAGTTGTTTTGTTGGTTCTTTTTTTAATGTGATTTTGACATAGAATTTAGAGTCGATTCATCTGTGGAGAATTTTCAGTTTAACTTTTACGTCAAATGTGTAATTTTCCCTATAACAGTTGCACTTTTCCTTCTCTCAGTTGTATATATTTGAAGTAATATATGGATAAGATCAACAGCATGGGACTTTTGATGATGGTTCATAACACTTAGGACAAATTGTAGTAGCTGCATTTTTTGGCTGAACAATATACAAATAAATTTTATACTAGCATTTTAAAACTTGTATGCAAATTGTATTATTTAATTTCTGCCTTCAACATAGCACTATTTTCTTTCTCAGAAATCACTCTTTTATGGGAGTGAATGAATTCTCATAAGAACATTTCTGACCCTGATGTATATGTCTGAGGTATTTTTACATAAACGTAAAATCTTATTGAAACAATCCAGAGCCCTAAGTCTAAAAAAGACAATGATTATAACTAATTCATTTTTGGAGTTTTCTCTCAGATTTCATTTAAAAAAAATGTCTTACCACTTAATCAAAGCATTAGAAGGATAAATAAGTACATTTTATTCATTTCAAAACACAGCAGTATGGAGAGAACAAATATTGCCTGGTGATGATAGTACAACACTGTGCATTGCTGGCACATAAGTGTTGTTTTGAATTGTGAGAAACAGTCTAGAACTATAGGAGTTTGTTCTCCAAGACTGTCTTGCTGAGTCATCTTTT
>JANHGO010000411.1:0-41268 GCA_024606505.1 Aquila spilogaster
TGGAGAATGCGGGCATCGATCCCGCTACCTCTCGCATGCTAAGCGAGCGCTCTACCATTTGAGCTAATTCCCCTCCCATCGCTGCGTCTGTCTCGTGCCTCCCCTATTCTCGTCTCGCGAGACACTGCCTCCTTGCTGGGAACACCCGGCCCCGCGCGGCCTCCCACTGCGCCTGCGCGAAAGAGCGCGCGGGCCGGGCTTTGGGGCGCGCGCCGGAGGATGGGATGCGCGGCGAGGTCGGGAGCTGCCAGTCGCCCGCCTGTGGTGAGGAGCGGCGGGGCGCGGAGCGGAGCATCGCGGGGCTTTGTGCGGGGGGCGCGCGGGAGAACGTCGGTGCGTGTGTGTGAGGGTGTCCGGTCGGGGGGCTCTGCGCGCCTCTGCCGCTCCCCTCGGGGTACCCGCGGCGCTGCCGCTGCGTTCCCCGTTCCCCGCGCGGAGAACCCCCCCGGAAGGGAACTGCGGCCCTCCCGAGGCGGGGAAATCGTGGCGTTCTCTCCCGCGGTCGGCGCGGGGCGGCGGGTCCGGAGCCGTGCGGCTGTGCCCCGGCGGGCTGCGGGCGGCGCCGTGCGTGGCGCTCCGCTCCTCTGTTGTTTACCGCTCTTCTCTGACAGGTTCTGGTCTGCGGGTGGGTTTTGTCTCCCGCGGTGCTGCTCTTAGTAGCTGCTCTGAATGCTATTTTATCGAAACCACTGGGAAGTTTAAGTTTGTGTCCATTTTAACGTTGCATCTTTCTTTGAAGGGCCCGAGCAGCACGCATTCGGCTCTTCAGAAGCCTTCCTGCCTCTCGTTGCCCGTTTTTGTGGCTGCGGGCTGCTCTCTTGCTTGTGTTTCAGCCAAGGGGAGATCAGCCAGCAAACACATTTATCTTCAAAAAACCCAAATGGCAGCGACCAAACAGCCGCCACCACACCCCTCCGCAGCGTGCCTTCCTGGCTGGGAGCTTGACTCACAGTTCTGACAGCCCCGTGCTTTAGCCATTATTTTAACCCCATGTGAGCTTTCCCCCCGGCTGCCAGCCTGGAGAGCATTGCACATGCATCGTTCCTTTCTCCGTTGTCCCCCCCTCTCTTTGACATCTGTCTCACTGAGCTGCAGGACGGTTGGTTTGCTGCTGCAGGACCGTGTGCTCTTGCCCTCGGGCTTCACTTTGTTTTTGATGCACAGAAACGGGGAGGTTCTTGTGAGTATCCCTCCCTCCCGGCAGGCCCCACCTGCCTTAGGTGCCAGTGATGGCGTTTCCCCTGCTCAGTTTCGCAAAACGTCTCCTGGGCTCTGTAGAGCTGGAAGAAGCATTTCGTGCTGCGCTTTGCACAGATGCTCTCATGTGTGAGGTTTCACCTCCTCAGTGCTGCGAGGGTTTTTCCTGTCACGAGGCAGCCTGCCTTCCTGCACCCTGTGCTGCTGAGAGCAGCTGCAGAGCAAGTGCAGGTGCGGGGCATGAGGGCACTGACTTCAGCTGTGCTCCACCAGCCCCATCCCCAGTCTCCCTCATTTGTTCCTCTTGTACTGATGCAGGCAAACATTGAGTGCTGATGAATCTCCATTTTCTACTCACATTCTTTTTCCGAATGTGCCAGAGAAGTCTCTCTGCAGGTGTCTAGGGAAGAAAAGCCCTAATCTATGGCAACTTTGTGCAAAGAACCGTCCCCAGGGATGCTGAGTTGCAGTGCACTCTGGGCTTTGCAGTAGGCTTGCTTGCTGTATCTCTGTTGGCTTTTGGCGGCTTGTGATGCTCCTGCTTGTCTTTTCTGGGGTAGTGCAGGGATGATTTAAGGGATTAGGTCATGCCATGCTGCACCGCATGTTGCTCAGCATGGCTATGTGATACCTCATGCATGATGGAATCACAGAATTGTAGGGGCTGAAAGGGACCTCTGGAGATCATCAAGTCCAACCCCCTGCTAAAGCAGGTTTACACGGGAAGGCATCCAGGTGGGTCTTGATTATCTCCAAAGAAGGAGACCCCACAACCTCTTTGAGCAGCCTGTTCCAGTGCTCTGTCACAGTAAAGAAGTTCTTCCTCATGTTCAGGTGGAACTTCCTACGTTCTAGTTTGTGCCCATTGCTCCTTGTTCTATCACTGGGCACTGTTAAAAAGAGGCTGGCCCCATCTACTTGACTCCCACCTTTTCAGTATTTGTAAGCTTTGATAAGATCCCGTCTCAGTCTTCTCCAGGCTGAAAACTGTCCCAGGTCTCTCAGCCTTTCCGCGTAAGGGAGATGCTTGAGGCCCCAGACATCTTTGTGGCCCTCCATTGGACTCTCTCTAGAAGTTCCCTATCTTTCTTGAACTGAGGAGCCCAGAACCAGACACCATGCTCCAGATGTGGCCTCACCAGGGCAGAGTAGAGGGAAAGGACCGCCTCCATTGACCTGGTGGCCACGCTCTTTATAAAAAGTGCCTCAGGATACCATTGGGCTTCTTGGCCACAAGGACACACTGCTGACTCATGGCCAACCTGTGGTTAGCTGCTGGTCAACCGACACCCAGCCCCATCTCTGCAGAGCTGCTTTTCAGCGGGTCAGCCTCTAACCTGTTCTGATGCGTGTGGTTACTCCTCCCCAGCTGTAGGACTTTGTATTTGCCCCTGTTGAACCTTGTGCAGGGCAATGTCCGTGGTGAAGTCTTGTCTGCTTTGCTGTGATGTGCCTTGGAAGGAGTGCTCTCTGTTTTGTGCAGTGTTTTTGGAACAGATGCCAGGACTTGGGCACTCTCTGCAGTTGCAGGATGGCTGGATGTACTCCTCAGCCACGGGCTTGCTCTGGCACCACTGGCGTACATTTCCATCGTGTGCTGCGTGAGGACTCAGTGAGACTGGAGGATTGCTGATGTTAGGCCTGGGTGTTCCTAGAGAGAGATTGATTGTCCTGGACAGCTCGCGTTTTCTTCTTTTGTTCCAAGCCCTCGTCATGCGCTGGGCTCATTAGGGCAGACGGCAAAGCTGGGCAGGCGGTGTGGATGGAGTTGGACAGGGCTGGCCAGCTGCCACCCTATCCCGCCTTGGTAAGGCTGAGGCAGCATGCCTGCTAACTCCATTAATGGTAGCCCTGTGCCTGGGAGAAAGATGTAATTCCAGCATAAAGTCTGTGCTCAGCCTTGAACCGAGAGGATTTGCTAGTTCTCCCTGGTGCACTGCTGTCAGCGTACCCCCGACTTACCCTCAGCTGGTATTTAAAAGTGTAGATGTCAGCGTAAAGATTGGGTAGTGGAAAAAATCACTATGAAGTGTGTGTGTGAAGAAATGCTTGGCTCTGGAGCTGTGCTGCCTCTTGGAGCCTAGCAGTCTGCTTGTCATGGATTGTACCGCAAATGAAGGCTTTCTGCTTTAACTCATGGTGTGCAGGATGACACAGGGCCCAGCCAAAAGCTGGGAGATGGCTTGCAAGGGACGCATCTCCAGTGAGCCCTGTGTGTCACCAGGGCAGGGCAGACAGCACAGAAGTGTTACTGTGCGTGTGTCAGATCGGGGTGAAAGCCTGCAAGAGCATTGGAGCCACAGCAGGAGTTTTTAGTATGAGCTCCTCTGTGTTTTTTTGGGTGGTGTGGCCCGCACTTGATTTCAGAGGTGGCTCTCCTGGCCGGCTCTTTTCCCAGTTTGATTTTTTTTTTTGCAGACCGCATCTTCCTGTCTGCAGTCATATAATATACCCTGGTGGCAGGGTATTATCTGCGTTGGAAAGGAATGGTTAATTGGGATATTTTTAGCCCGCCTCGTGGCTTGGATCCTGGAAATCAGGCACGGGAGCCAGCGCTGTCTGACCATTCAGCTTTACGCAGAGAAGTGCAGTCTGAAGATGGGACGCAGCAGGACTTCATCGAGCCTCAGCTCTGGTTCTTAAATCTCCTGCCCCCCAGGAGCTGCATTCCCTGGGACTCAACATACTGGATGGGGCATGCTTGGAATCATAGAATCATTAAGGCTGGGGAAGAGCACTAAGATCATCTAGTCCAACTGTACTTTACGTGCCTTTGCTTGTGTTTTAATATAGTTGTGTGATTTTCTTTTCCCAAAGTGAAATTTTTCAGTGTGTCTTTCCCTGCTTTAATTGCTACTAATCTCGGCAGCAGAGCTGTGCTGGCAGTGAGCTGCCTGTCTTGCCAGTGATTTCAGTACAGAACAGGCAGGAGGGCAGTTGGTAAGAGAAGGACCTGTGTGTTTAGGAATTTCAGGCAGAAATTTAGTTTCTTGAAAATCTGTTGTCGTAGTTTCTGGGTTGTGTTGTTCTTACTGTCTTGCTTCTCCCCTCCCCCGTCAGTTTCATGAGTCAAAAGCAGTGGTGAGAGCATCGCTGCCAGAACAGAGGTGACTTACCAGGGAGGATGTAATGTGGGTGGTAAAGTTAGAAGTAGGTCAGAAGCTCTGTGTGTGTTTACTGGTGCTGACTATAGTGCTAACCAGGTACAGTTGCCAAAACTGTTTCAAAGCTTTGGTATTTTCTTTGCCTGCTGACTTGCCTCATGAGTTTCACAGGGAAACCTGTAGCTCAGTGTTGATTTGCTTGTTGGCTCTCTTGTTGCTGGTCCTCACTTAAATCACCTCTCAGCTGCTTGTGCCAAGGCAGCAACAGCTGGGGTGGCCCTGTGCTGACACTGTGCTTTCTTGAAGTATTTTTGAGCCACATCTGCATCCCCTTTGGATTACTGCATCATTGCCCAGGTGGCTGTGCCAGCACTGAGCTGCTGCTGTCCCGACCCATCACACTGCTCCCTGGGAAGAAGGCTGGTGCTGGCACCATTGGCCTCCCAGAGGCTCCCAGCCCATTCTTCTGTTTGCTCTCGACATCTCAAGGTTGAGCAAGCGGAGCCTGGTGGCCTCACCCCTTTGACTGCCTTAAGCTGAAGGTGTCAGTCCCACAGCAGGCTCTGTGGGTGCTGTCTCTGCCTGGCTTCCTTGAACTAAGTTCTTTTTGCACTCACACTGCTGTAGCACTGCAAACCAACCTGGTGGATGGGCTGAGACTAGAGACTAATCATTAGAGTATTAGCGCTGGCTAGGTTCTTGTACGATGCTTGTGTTGAAAAAACACAACATTCATGTCACGATGTCAGGGAGCCAGCTGCTCTGGGTCCTCCCTTATTTCTGAGCCTGGAGACCTTCTGGCACTGCATCTGCTCAGCCTAGAGGAGCTCAAGAGGTGACCTGACAGCTCTGTGCTAGTGCCTTTGTGTGAGGAGACCCGGAGGAGGCTGCTCAGGGTGAGATCAAGTGGGAGGATGTAAAGTGGGGCTTTTGGAAGGCTGTGGAAGATTTGACCATTGGAGTGGTTTGACTTGAGGCTTTGCTTTCAGCTTAGTGGCAACAAGAACTTTTCTTCTAGTATAGGCTGGCAAGAACCCTGCAAAGCTACCCTCATCCAAGCTGGGGAGCTTTGTGCTGCAGTTTTGTGATAAAACCCCAGCAGCTGCTGAAGGGGAGGGATCATCCTGCTGCTTATCAGACTCCAGCCCTGCTCCTTCGTGGCCAGCTTTGAGGTGTGTCAGACCTGCCAGTGAGCCCATTTAATTGAGGGGCAACAGGGAGCTGTTTGAGATAAAGTGTCCTGTCTAGCATGAGGCCTGTGGCTTCAGTGGGTCGTGGCTGACTTGGAAATGTCTGCTGTGTTAAAACTGCCCTGAATTAATCAGTCAGGTTTGTCTGGTTGTTTCGTTTTGTTTTCCCATAACTGATGTACAGTGAGTTTCTGCCGAGGTGAAAGCTCGAGCTTTGCAGTAAAATTTATGGCTTTGTTAAAGATGCTTCGGGATATTTCTGGGGAGTGCATGTGCTCTACATGGTAACAGTTATCAGGAGAACTGAGAACAGGGCGGTTGGAGATGCTTGGCTGGTTAATTGATTTGAATGCCATGGAAACTCAAAGCCTCGTGCTGTTTCTGGGGAAGAAAACCCCAAAACATATAAAGTGGAGAAGCAGCACTGGGTATTTCTGTGAAGAGTGGGACTTGAGTGTAAGGGTTTTAACTGCTTTTCTGTCCATGCTGGGTGCCAGCAGAGCTGGTGGTTTTGGTGTGAGAGTGCGGAGGAGATTGCTCCCAGCTGAGAAGCGAGACTTGCCTGGAGGCCTCACAGCGGCTGTGTCAGGAACTGTGTGACTAATGCTGCGTAATCTTTAATAATAAAAAAAAAAGAAAGAGGGAGAGATGAGCTCTGCCTCATTTGTCTCTGAGAGCCAGGGGCAGGAGAGCAAGGTAGAGCTGTTGCTGGATAGTTATAGATAGATGGCACATCTGGGTGCACTTCATGTCTTTTACTTCTTCCAGTTGTGTTCTTGCTGTTTTTTGAGGTGAGGTGTCCTGCTTGGAGTCCCTCAATCCCTCAGCCTCCATCCACCCCAGCTGGAGGAATTGTGGGCTGGGGGCACCAGGGGTGTGAGCCTGGCACTCGGGGCTGTGACAGCCTTGAAAACATCTAGGTGTTTTCTTTGTTTGTGCAAAGACCTGTATGTATTTATTGTCTGGCCTTGCTCTTTTCCTGAAAACCTTTTGAGAGCACCCTTCAGCTATGGCAAAAACACGACAAAAGCAAACACCCGCTCAGATGCCCTGCTGTTCTTCGTTAAGCCACAAGACTTAACACAGCTGCAGTGTGTGACTGTTAGGAGATATCAGCCCTATCTGCAGACCTCAAGAGGCACGTCACCAGGGTGTTTCCAATGGGTTAGTAGAAAAGTGAGTGGCTGGGACACGTTCAGCAGTGAATAGAGCTGTTAAAGTGGTTTTGAGTGACTTACCCTGTGCAGAGACGCACATCAAGAGGAGTTACTTCTTCCCAGAGCTTTGCCATAGCTTGAAAGCCTCACCTGTTTCCAGCTGTACCACTGTGCCATCTTTCTCAGCCCATGCTGCCCATCAGCTTAGCTGATGGCAAACTGCTCTTGCCAGAAATTGGCTTCCTTTCTCTTTATTCTTTCTGGGATGATTCCTGGTTGGATCAAATGAACCACAGCTGCTGCCACAGGTGTGAAGTAGGTGACTGGGACAAGAAGGAGGGAAAAGGCAGGGCTGTCTCTTTTGGATCAGTGAAATGATCGGTTGTTTGCACCCCGGAGGTGTGAGGGAAAATGTGAGTACTGGGCCCCCTGTCTCCACCATGAACAGTTGCTGTGTACGAGGGCAGGTCGGCTTTTTCAGTTTCATGGGAGTGGTGGGGGAAGAAAGCATGTTTTATGGTACCTTGATAAATTCCAGGAGGTTTTGGAAGATGGAAAAGGCTGTTCTGGAAGAGTTGGAGGTCCTGTGGGATGGCATCAGTGGGAGTGAGCACCGTGTACTGACTGCGGCCATATCTAGCAGGGAAGCTGGGTGCTGATTTCACTGTAGACTTGTTCGTGCTGCTTCTACCTCAATTTCCCTCCTTGCAAAGGAGGGGTAAGGACTGCAATGTGTGTTAACATTTCTGAGAGGCTTTGAAGTTGGAAGAGTCCTTTGAGGTGCACTGCTGACAGACAGCTTTGAGTACGTGCAGAGTAACAGCTGAAAATGTTCAGCTTCCCAATTAACCCAGGGGAGTTCTCCCCCCAGGAAGACTTTGAGCTCAGCTCTTAAATAAAACATTTCTTCCAACTGTATCAAGCAGAGTATTTCTTTGCTTAAATACACTGCAGACACGGGCATGATGTCTTAGCCCCGCTCTGGGAGGGAACAGGACAAATTCTGCCATCCTGTTCTTCTGGCCATAGGCCTTGGGGTAGGTTTATTTTCATGCCTGCCTTGTTATAAACATTTATCTGACCCCTCTCAGGCTGAAGAGCTGTCATGCTAGGTGCTCGCTGCTAGTACATTGCTGCCTTGATGACGACTTTTCAAGTTCTGAGGGCTGTGGAGTCTGAATATTTTTGATAGCTCTCTTGGCGTGCTTCCGTACCCTAGGAGTTTGTCATACATGCTTGTATTGGAGGGGATTGCACATCATTCCTGTTAAAAGCCACATAGAAACTAAGCCTTGCTGTAATCTGTGGTGAGGCCAGAGCTGTTTGCTTGGGCTTAAAGATGCTGGTGTTGCAAGATCATCACCGGCAGGCCATAGAAGAGGGAAAGAAGATTACCATGAGCCTCTTAAACAAAACTTTATGATTTCTCAATGCTGACAGGAAATGCCCCATACCCCTATTTAGTCTTAAAAGTGGGGCCTCTTTAATAGTGAGTGCTCTTTAGAGAGACATTATCAAATCTGCATGGTCAGTCCTGGGGATTGGCAGACCGGTTGGAGCCACTGGGTCCTCTCACTGCCCCTTGCATGCTCTCTTGGTCAGAGCTGCTTTCATTTAGGTTGGAAAAGGCCTGCCAAGATTGCCAAGACCTACCAAGTGGCAGAGAGCAGCTGCTGCCCTCCCACTGTGCAGAGCCATGCTGCTTCTCTGCCACGTTGCTTTGCTTGCACCCGTCATTCCTTATCCTCGCCCTTTGTAGGTCACTCAGCATTGCTTGGTCCTCTACCCCTGTGCTTTGTAATTTGGTTGCCTTGCATGGTGGTCAGAGCGCATAGTTGAGTCCTTGGCACTAAGCAGTGTTTCCAGTGTTTCTGCCTGCTGTGGGACAAAATGCTTTGTCTGAGAGTTGGGCTTGTTTCGGGGTGGCAGGCCAAGCCACCTGTATGTGGGTTTTATTAAATCCAGCAGTCAGCAGCACTTAGTGAAGCTACAGCCATCTCTGTTTGTCTTACTGGACAGTACTGGTAGGAGATGAGTTTGAACTTTGCCAGTAATGTGTCTGTAACATTACCCAATAGTAGCAATTGCATCTGGAAAGTTGTTAGAGGAAAGGGATGGAGGAAGAGGAAAGGAGAAATAGCTGCCTCCACAGGAGTGCTGGATGCTTTCCTTAGCAGCACGCTGAGCTCTGGTGCAGGAACGGATTGATGCCAACAAAGATAAAACCCTGCAAAGCTAATGCAGCTCCTTTCAGATGTAAGCCATGTGAAGCCAAGGCAGGAATTTCCTTGCCGGGGGAAAACTGCATTTCTGTATTGTATAAATAAGCTGTCATTGAAGATTATTGGCCAGATTGGGTTTGTGTTGTATTATTGCTGTCTTTGTAGAGACTTTATGTTCCACTGCAGAACGGTGTTCACTTAGTGACTTCAAAAGGAATACAACAAAGACCCTCCTGGAGGTATATACGTGAATAAATAACTTATGTTCTTATTAGAGGGATAATGTAAAGCGACAGGGAGAGCATCATAAACGCTGATGGAAAATTTGTGCTTGAGGCTTGCGTCCAGCATCTGCGCCTTGTGGTCTTCAGCATTGTTTTCATCCTTAGAAATGCCTTCAGCCCTTCTGTAATGGGAAAAGAGAGAATGGGGGTTTGAATGGATTATGATTTTTTTCTCTATTTAAAAAAATAATATTGTGGTTGACATCTGTGAGTCACTCACAGAGACTAGGGAAAACAAGTAAGTCTGTTTTTCTCAGTCCAAGGTAAACTGATGTGCTGCATGAGTAAGTTTTCTGGCAGTTCATATTGAGGTCCTCCAGTTGGCAGGAAATATGTGAGACATCCTTGAGCAGATCCGGTTGTTAGAGCCTCGGTACATCCCCTTGCTGGTTTGGTGCTCTGACTGAAGAGCTGTTCACAGTTGTCCCATCCTCACTTTCCCTGTGTGGTTTTGCTGTGCCTGTTTCCTTACTTCTGATCTGCTCTCAGGTAAAAAGTGCTTCAGGATGGTTGTTCACCCACCATGCTCACTGCTGTCCCCAGACTATTACCTCAGAACAGGAAAGAGTAAAACTGTGTTACATCTTTCTCTGTTATTCTACACAGTGACCTCTGCTGCAGTTGTGTGGCCAGACAACTGTCTCTTTGTGGCTGCTTAGAAACATTTCCTGTAAAGCATCTATTTTTCTGTAGTCTCTTCTTTGGCATGCAGTGGGAACTTTGAATACGTACAGCTGGCTGTTTCCACAGCCAGCAGAGCGGACTTCTGTCACTGCTTTTGCTCAGTGCTGCTAGATATCTTTTGCTGTGACTCAGGTACAAAGGCTGTGTAAGACAACTGGTAGGATATATCAAACCGTTTGTATCATGTAACCATTGCGTTGAATAAATAAGAGGGAAGCAGTGTGGCTCTGACAGCAGGTGGAATCCGTCTGCTTTACAAAACAGAAGGAATTGCAGAAGTGCTGTACTGCAGATCTTCAGCAGGATCTCAGATAAGAGTAGGAGAGTTTAGCAGTGACCACTCATTCAATATATCAGTCTTGTTGGCTCCCCTACTTAGACCTTAACCTCAGTGCACTGACTACTGAGGAAGCTTTGCTGGGCAGACAGTCTTGCTTTGGGACAGACAGTCTTGCCTTTTACCTTGTCTTCCTTCTACAGTTTTGGTTAAGTCCCTTAAGAACCTTGTGTCTGATACCTCAGCTGTGGGCAAGGACTAGGCTGGAATATGTTCAGTGCAGAGATCTAGCATCCGTCACTTTCTCCTGCGCTTGACTTGGCATCCTTTCCTTTCACCAGTCATGTCTTATTATTGTCACTAATTAACACTTTGTCTGACATTCACAGGATTTGCCAGTTCCCACATGCCAATGAGGATCGTGCTCTGGCTCGCCATTGGTGTCTTTGGAGAAGTCAACGCTCTGAGCAGGTACGTCTGCAGTGCTTCCCACTCTTCCTGTATGTGTCTGTGGGTGAAACACTTGCATCAGAAGCATGAAGGTTGCTGAGGCTGGTATTTCGCATCAGAAGCATGAAGGTGTGCTGAGGATGTGCACTCTTCCAGTGGTGGGATCTGACTCTGCAGGACCACCTATATTGATTTTTTGTTCATTTTTTTAATCCTTTCATGCTTTTATGAATTTCCCACAAATCCAGCCTATTTATTGTTGCTGCTTTAGGGGCTTTGCCAACAGCCTTGTTAGAAAACGCGCCATTGCTGCTGAGTGGACAGTCTTTCACCTTGATATCCCAACATGAGCAAATCTGCTCCTGTTTTCTTAATGTGTCTGTACTTACAGCCAGCACAGCCTGTAGCAGCTTATTCCTTCCTGGATAATTATTAATCTGCTTGGCCACTGATTGCTGTTGGAAGCAGTGGAGTTGTGCCCAGTGCTATCCAGTGCATCTTCTTGAGCTATTATGTGTATACTGCTTCAATTGAAAAATCTCATCTGCAGTCTCTGAAACTGTCTGGCAATGTGAGTTGCATGAGTTGGTTTTAATTGCTGAGATGCTGTCAGTAATCACCCCCTGTATGTGAGATGCAGCTCCACTTGCACCTTGATTTCAATTACTGCGTTGCCCTGAGGGCTGTGTCATGGGCTGCTTTTCAGTAACTGTAATTGGGTCCCAGCCAGAGGCACGTGTGCAGCCATGGGGACCCCGATGGAATATTTTGCTGTTTGTAGTCACTCAGAGAGGTCTGAGGAGTGGTAAATTGACTGTAGGAGGACAAAATCCTTAACTCTGTGCACGAAGCTTTCTTGCTCCCTTAAAAAATAAGTGGATTAATTATGGCAGCCAATCTTTCTTGAAAACCTGGTTCATCCAGGATTGTCTGGGTGGTGCAGGAAAGCACTGGAGGAGTAGGAGTTAGGGCGGAACTGCTTCTACCTCATTCGTGGTATTTACTGGGACTGCTCGCGCCCTGCAAGAAGACATGCTCTCTGCTTCTGAGCTGATGACAGAGGCAGTTAGCAGCAGTGCTTGCACTTCCTGTACTAGCCTTCTAGGTGTACTTTCAATTTCTTAAGGTTATGTTATAGTTCAGAGGATCTCTGTTTAAAGGCAGGAATGCAAGGAAATGGCAACAGCAAAGGTAAGCATGGCCTCTGTTTGCTAGCAGGCTGCCTGAGGTGCATCTGTAGGAAGCGGTGCTGAATCCATGCCCCAGACTGCTGGTGACAAAAAGCAAAAGTCATTTTCTTCCACACCTGAAATATCAAAGTGGATTTCCTATAATGGGATTTTTGCCTCCCGTAGTGGCCATGTAGGGAACAGTTTGGCATCCTTGTCCTCAAGCAGCTTGGTTCTCAGGAAGCACAGGCATGTGCTGGGGCTCTTCTCATCCTTGCATCCTTTTCTGAAGGTTGATGGAGGCACACGGGCTAGCCTGGCTTCTTGTTGGGCCAGACAGCAATCGTGCATGGGGCAGGACAGAATAACCCTCCAACAATGTAAAAATGATGCTTAAACTAGGAAGTAACAATAAACAAACCTAACTTTGGGATGAGGAAGAAAGTAGTGCCCAGGATTCAAAAGGACCCGAAATGCTGACAAAACAGATGGAATCTTGATTTACCCAAGTGTGTTCAACCCTACCTCTCCCTCTCTTTTTTCTTCTGTTTTTTTTTTGTTGTTGTTGTTGGTTTTTTTTTCTTGCAAGATGGGGCAGGTTATTGTAATTGCAGATGCTATCTACTGAGCTTGATGAGATTGTCATGCAAATCTGGAGACTGACTGTTCTTTTGTCAGGGCTGTTGCATGCATTATCCAGTACTTCATCTTACTGCACAGGGATCTATTTTCTGCCATTTGGTTTGTTTTCAGTCACAGCTTTCCCCATCTAATCAGCAAAGGTTCAGCATTTGCAGCCTGTTTTGCAGAAGAAGCAATTTCACCTAGTACATGGAATGGGGGAAGGGTGGGGAGGAGAAAGGAAATGTCGTATTAGTGAGTGATAAAACTAAATGCTGATTTGAAAAAATAGCTGGAGATGCTGTTTTGAGAGCATAAGGATGGTTAATCTCAGTTGAGAACAGCGTTGCATTGCTGAGATGTACAGTTCAGTTGCTGGGCAGGCAGGCAGTGGATGGATATAGGGGCCAACAAGCTCAAATGCCAGGCAAGTTTGGTGGCTGGGGTTTGGTTATGTGCATCGTTGTTGGCTTTCCTCATACTGTCTGCCACAGAAGTGAAGTGACAGTGAATGGATGGACTTTGCTTTCCTGGAACATTTTAGATGTGATATGTCTGCCCACAGGAAGATGTCTTCTGTCGGCTCAAAAGAAGCTGCCTGATAAACAGCATCAGTCACCAGAGCCAAAGCAGTGTGTGCTTGTGGAGGAGGCCATTGCAGGCTCACTGATAGTTGAACTTTGCCCTATTACGGACAGGCTTCATCACTGCTGTGTTTTGGTACCCCTGTCAGGCACTGGAGTGTGAAAAGAGTCCTGTGGGGAGTTTCCTGGGGCAGTGCTGCAGCTGTCCCTCCCTCTCCTGCCCAGCTGCTGCTCCAGGACAAATGTCTTCATGTGTCTCATTGCTTTCACCAACTGCCCGTAACCATTCCAGCCTTGTTGCATGAAGAACTGCCCTTCAGGGATGCAGTCACCTTTTGTTCTTCCATTTTCCCTGACATTTGTACCATTTCTTTTGCAGAGGCTTTGTCATTACAGCTACAGCTGTAATGCTGCAAACATGGGACTGCTGCAGGTGACACAGGAGGTGGATGGCTATGTTCAAAGTCTTTGATACTTGTTTCTCTGACAAATAAGCCTTGGCTTCATGTGTGTGCCTACAAATGATTTGTTTTTGGCTGCTTCTACTGAAGTAGTTGCTCTGCAGGTTAACCCCTGTGGTTTGCTTTGCCCTTTTTTGTTCCCTGTAGCCTCTTGCAGACAATTACACAGCAGGCTTGCTAAAGTTCCATTAAGAAAACAGAGAGAAATGTCTGAGTTTCAGTTTGCTTCTGCATGTTTAGAAAACAGAAGAAAGAGGGGAAATTGCACTGGAATGCTATTTCTATTCTGTGTTCAGTCCAAGTGGATATATTTTGCTGCTTCTCTGCTCTGCTGAGCAGTGTGGCCTGCAGGTAACAGAGCTGTGTCTTTGTGGGGGAGTTAGGGATGAAACTTCCCAGTGCTGTTTCAGTCACTGGGAGAAAAGCACCATGCGAACTGAAGTAGGAGCAGCCATTAACTGCCTAGAGCAGTAATCCTTCCTGGGGGCATTAATCTAATCTAACCTGATTAAAAAAAAATTATGCGGAGGGAGAACGTTTCCATTCTTCTATTTCCTGCTGAGTTTTCTGAGAACATTCAGACAAATTCAGTGCCAAAATGACCCTCTTCTCCCTGGGAGGGCTTATGTTTTCCTGAGACGTGTTATTACCTTCCTGTTGAAAGCCATCTGTATCAGTTGGCAAATTAAGATTGTGTTAGTTACTCAGTTTTCTCTGGTTCCCTGCACACTTGCTCACCACAAACATATTTTCAAGTTCCCCGTTGGCATGGGATACAGAACTTGTTGCCTGATGAGGAGGGATGTGTGTGCGTCCATTTGGGTCCTTGTGCTGCTGCAGTGCTCAGTTCTGTGCCCTCGATGCCTGGAATCAGCCTCTCGTGGACATGGTGGCTGTGCCCATGGTTTCCTGTTCCATTTTGTTCCTGTGCTTAACCAAAAAGCCAAACAAAGGAAAGAAATGGTCCTGGGGAGTGTTTTCTCCGTGTGTTGCTTGAGGTCTGGAAAAGCTGCTGCAATTAACAACGATCTAATATAGCAATGGATTCTGTGAGCTTCAATGACCTTTGGATATATAGATTTCATAACTTTGAAGCCTTCCCTTAGAGAAAGTTGGTGTTAGTTTTTCCTCTCGTACTGCTAATTATTTCAGGGGAACTCCTGTCTTACTGGTGCTTTGTCACTGAAAGGCATTTCTTTTCCTTTCTGTCTCCTGCCCTCAGAAGGCTGGAAAAACCTTATACATTAGGAAAGTAAGTCTCTACTTTAAATGGCTTTAAGCATGTGAATATTCAGCTCAGTTTCCTTTTACCAGCGGCTTGTTATGAAATGAACAGGAATCTCAGGGCATCCCTGGGTCAGCTCTCCTTTTGAGCCTTGGGAGAAAGCTCAGAAAGTTTCATTCCAGTAGCTGAGTGCTTGGAGGAGATGTCCATCTTCTGCTTTGAGCACTCTGTTAGGAAAGTATTTCTCCTATCAGTGAATTTTTGCTGATGCTGTTGCTGTATGCTTGAACTATGTGGGCATGTATTGTAATCTGGTGGATAAGATAACATGAAGACAGCCGTACCAGGTTGAGTCAGGGATATATCTGAAGTGATTCCATCTAAAGTAATACCCTGTCTCCAGAGACAGTAGTGGAACTGCTCTAGAAAGAACTGGATAGAGACTGAGCAGCCTAATTGTGCTGTTGACCAATGTGTCAGAGCCCACCTGATTAAGAAGAGCAAAAAAAAACCAACCCTCTCCCTTCGCAATCTCTGGTGTAACCTGACTGCCCTCATCCTCATCTCTGCTGGGTTAAATGGTCCTTTCCCAGTCAACTGTGGGGGAGTTTCCTGATTTTGCTGGGAGCATGGAGCTATAAGCACTGAAGGATGGTGAGGACTCAATTTGTTGTAGCCTGAATTCCTCTTATTTTTTGTAAATTTTACGGGTTTTGAGCAGGCCAAGAGCTTCATTTGTACAGTAATCTATAGTCAGGCAGGCAAGGAGCAGCCATGTACATGGGTAGGCTTGGAGGTGGAGGTGTGCATGTGTGCTTGCAGCAGTAGGAAGGCTGTATTTGGGTTATGTGCAGTGAAGGACATAGCTGACTTTCAGATCACAGCTTTTACGAACTTTGTTTAGAGCAGTTGTGACATGCAGGTCTGTTCCTTGGGTACATAGCAGTTTGTGGTTAGCCAGCCCTCCGTAACCATGACAGCACAAATTTAAGTGTGTTTGAATTTGCTTTCACATGCAAAAGATCTCTTGTAGTCCTTGCTGAAGGCAGTTGTTTGGTGGCTGTCTAAATTGCTACTTATCCCATGGGGTGACTCAGGTTCTGCCCTGCTGTAGAATTACATGCCCCACGTTGGTTACTCCCATGGTAAGACCTGGGCTGTGAGGAAGGCAGCCCGTTTGTATTTGCAGCAAGGTGACCGTTGCGTGGGCAGCTTTTCAGTGGCCTGGATTGAAAAGCACAGCAAGCACTTGACCCACGAGTTAGCCACATACTTTCTGCACATCTGCTTTCCAAACAGCACTCTTTCCAGCAGCTTTTGCTGGAAGAAAGGGAACGTCGGGGAGGGCTGCTGGTGGCAGGCAGGGAGAATAAAGCCTTCTCCTTGGTATTTGCATGAAGCATGCTCTCCACTCAGATCCCACTGAGTCTCTTTATTAAGTTTCTCTTTCCTTGGCTGGTTCTTTGGAAAACCCTCTTCATTTGAAGTTTGGTTTGGAAAGAGAAACACCCACACAGATGGCTGCTCTTCAGTTGTCATTCAGGTTGGATTTTTATGTTCCTTTTTGTATTACCCTCAGGTGCAAACCAGGCTTACTGCCAAAAACAATGTCCTAGAATTAGAGAGGAGCTAAATGCTAAGGATATTCTGGCATGTTTGTTTGTTTGTTTTTCTATCTAAGTTATCAGATAGCTTGTTGCATTTCTATTTTATCAGTTCATAAGTAATTGTGTTGCCTTTTCCCTCTTTGGCTGAGTCTCCATGTAGTGAAGTTGTTTGTTTTTCTCAGCTAAAAGATACAGCTTTCATTTAAGATGAAGACTCATTCTGGCTGTGTTTTGCTCCTTGCTTGATAATGTCTGAGTGGTGCCACTTGTTCTAGACAAATGCCAGTGCTCGGCTTCAGACTCTTGCTGCTCTCATCTGATAAGGATTTTTTTTAATCCTAAGCAGCTCTCAAAGGAATTGCTGAATTGTTAAAGAATAGGAATTATTTTGAGGTCTGTGGGGTATAGAAAGACTCTTATTGCAGCTGAAGGCAAAGGGAGGGGAGTGCTAATGTTGCTGGAAGATTTGGGCTTGGTGTGCTGGTGATTTATGAAACCAAAGCTGCTTGCTTGGATTGCTCATTGGGATCCAAGATGCTGTGGATGGCACAGTCCCCAGGAACTCATTTTCTGTTTGTGAAGGAGCTTTGGTCTTGCATTTTCCTGGCTTTTTAGTTGTGGAGGAGAGCCAGAAGTAAGTCACGACTGTGGTTGGACTTCACTGTGACTTAAGGGAAGCCCCTGCTGTCTTCCTCCTGCAGTGGGAATTTTTTAACGAGGTATCTGTGGAGGAAGCAGACAAACCAGTAGATACAAAAATTCTGTATGTATTGGGAGGATAAGAAGTTTGTCTGGTCTTCTCCTCAGCCCACGCTCCTGGCTTCTCATCTCCTCACCTAGAAGGAGACACCTGGGGACGGGGATGCTGCAGCCTCATGCAGATAGGTAAAAACAGGAGATGGCTGCGACAGCGAGCTCCTGGCACGCTGGCAGTGTTGAGTAACGGGATGCTGGGAGCCCTACGCCCTGCCCTTGCACAAGCAGCAGCGTGCTGAGGCAGTACCAGCTTGCCTCTCTTTGTTTTTCTCTCCCAGCTGTTGCAAAAGCAGCTGTGGCCTTGCAAGAAGGGGTTTGCCAGCCGAACTCAAGGCGTTGCACGTGCGTGTGCCATGCCGTTTGCCGTATCGCCTTGGACTCTCCTCCCTGCCCTGACAATCAGCCATTCACTGCTCGCTGTCTCCCCAGCATGGTGCTAAGCAGAGACAGCCTCGAGGGACAGGGTGGCTTGTCCCACACAGGGCTGGAAGCCTTGCAGGGAGCTGGCAGTGCCCAGAGCTGCCAAGCCCCTGTGTCTGGTACCAGGATGCTCCAAAACCCATGGCCGGGTGGAAACAGGCAAACACCAGGCAGCTGGAATAGACGATCCTAGTACAACGATCTTCTTTTTCAGCCTTTAGTCCTAGCATGTAACTGCTGCAATGCTTTTGTGTTGCTGCTAAGCGCCGGTCACCCCAGATTTCTGAAAGTGTGTTTTCATTTTGCTTTCTTTCCTGAGGGTTTTGGGCAGTGCTTCCCAAAGCTATTGTGGTGGGCATTTCCCCTTCCCTCCCGACAGCGACTGTCATTTTTGCCTGAATAGCTCAGCATTGTTCACATTGTCTTCTAAATTTATGAGCTTTTTTCCTTTTTTTTTTCTTTGTTTCTCTTTTCAGTTTTGACCACGGCAGTCTCCTAAATGCTTCTGTAGTCCTCAGAGTCACTTTACAGAATCATGGGAGCAATATTGCTCTTACAGAATGTCTTGTATTTGAAGCACCAGGCAGAAAAATTGTTTTTGTAGTGCACGCATTTGAGTTTCTGAAAGCATGGTTCTTGTAGGTTTGTTTTTTTCTTGTTTGGAGAGTTTTCTTTAAGATCGTGCTAAATTCAGCTTTAAGCAGGACTGCATAAGATAGATGGAATTGACTTTTGTTGAAACTTGAGGTTTCTGACTGTGTGATGAACTCTGCTTCTCCAGGTTTCTAAATAGCATCCCGTGTGTTAAATCTGTTCTCCTCTTGCAGCCCAGCAACTATTTTTCCCCCCCAATTCTTTCCAGAAAAAACAAGTTATTATTAGTATCTGTGTGTGTATGGATTTACCAGGCCTGACGTCGCTTGGTGCTGGGGATATTTATCCCTTTTTCTGACTTTGATCCCAGAAGCTGCACCCTGCATCAGCAGGATGTACATCTGCACATCTCCCATGGTTTGTTCGGAGTGTGATCTTTTGGCTGTGCAAATACTTAGGTTTGCTTCCCTAACTCCAAGTGAACAGCAATAAGACTTTTCTCATATTTCTTGGAACTAAATATCTTCCAACTGACAAGTGAGCGTTATTTGGTGGCTTTTGGGGGGGAGTGGGGGTGTGTGTCCCTTCCCCACTTTGAGTACTGAATAATTGGTGAAGAACTTTGGGCTCAGTCAGCCTGGGTAGATGATATTTGTGGCGTAGTTGCGCTGTCTCCTGAGATGTGGCTGATTTGTTTCCCTGTCTGCTTGTGAGCGTTGATCTCATTGCCCACCTGCTACAGCAAGTCTCTTACAACTGCTCAGCTGCTGGATGAGTTCTGTGACTTTGCAGTGTTAGCAGGTTTGTGATCTGATGTTCAGGAGATATGTTTCCTGAGCATTAACTTCTTAGAATCACAGAATCATCTAGGCTGGAAAAGATTATCAAGTCCAACCATCGACCTGACTACCAAATCCCATCACTAAGCCATGTCACTGAGTGCTGTGTCCACTCATCTTTTTACATGTCCCAGGGATGAGGACTCCCCCACTCCCTGGGGTTGAGCTCTGCAGTCCTGGTGCTTGGCCTCTCTAGCTGAGCTGTGTTGGATGTGTTCTGGCAGATGATGTGCTTATAGGCTGCTGTGCCCATGTGGTACATCTGGTGGCATGGATGCTCCTGGAGCTGGAGCTCCCTTTGTACAACAACGTGCATCTACGCTTCTGGTGGGAGATAGAGGCAGCTGCTGGTGTGCAGGAAAGCAGTGCTCACTGGAGCCACTGGCAGGATTACTGGGGTTTTTGGGGACTCACTAATTCATCTTTGTTTGCAATGTGCCAAAGCTTAGAATTGTGCACATGAGTGTTTCTACAGTGTTTTGCTGCAGGCAATGAAAGGCCAGTAATGTGGTTTTTCAATGAAGGAAGGGTTGGGTTGTTTTTTCTTTTTTCCTTCTTTTGTTTAACTGATGTATTGCTGTGACATGATTCTCACAGCACTGCTTCTCACCAAGACGTGAAATATTGAATCATTGTAGGCTTCCTTTCCCATTAAGATGGAGGAAAAAAGCATTAAAAGGGTGTGTGAGGCAGGAGGAGGTTGGTGGGACACATGTGGACCTCTTTTCAAGTCACTGTTCTCATCTATCCTTTGAATTAGCTTTTTTCCAGAGCCGCACCAGAATTTTGCAATAAAATCCACATGTGAGAAACCAGTGGCGCGTCTTCTAGTCAAAACAGTGCAATATAACTACTAAAACAGTCATAGGGAAATGTTTTGATTAAGTAACTGAAGGCCACATGCATGTTGAATGAATTAGTTTCTTCCCTTTGTACTGTAATGAAGATGCCATTACAGAAACCACATGAGAGGAGCATACCTCAGACTATCTCTTCCGAGTTCGTGCATTTTAAACTGCAAGCTTGTGTCCTTTTAATAGTAATTAAAACTTTTCTGGTTTCTTTTGGGGGATGCTCTTCCTTGGCTGGGCTTTGTGGAGGGACAGCTGTAGTTTGTATGCTCAGAGCCCGGGAGGCTGAATCCTCCTTTCTCAGCCCTTTGACCACTTTTAAGTCATGCCTCACTCTGTCAACCCCTCTGAGAAGCTTGGTGATAGGAGTGGAGAGAGATTAATTATTTTTCTTCAATATTATACAATGCTTGCTTATGTTAAGCTTCAGTTGTACTCCAAGCGTGGTAATGACTTTCATTTCTGTGGAAAAGGTGCCTTTTCTGTCTTTATTTAACTTTGCTTCTCTTAAGATTGCTGTAAGGTTGGCTTTTTTTCAGATACTAACCAGAAGTACTGATGTTGAGCCTTTAGAAGGCTTTATGAGTAGGGAATGAGGGAATAATTTAATGAAGGACCTAACCACGTCACTGCAGCATCTCTTAGGTAGCTGTAGTCATATTTATATATATAACCATCAACTCATCACTACCATGCCTACTAAACCATGTAACTCAGTGCCCCATCTACCCTTTTCTTGAACCTCCAGGGCCGTTTAGTAGTTATGTTTTTCTGAGTGAAAATGCCATTTCCTTCTTTTTCTGCCACCACAGTTGGAGATGCTCTTCAGACCTCTGAGATGACTAGGAGAGAAATCTAGTGATTTCTCTCTTTGGTTCTTCTACCTAGTGCTATCCTATCCTCTGCCCTAGTTAAGAAGCTCTCCTGGATAAATGTTTAGAGTTAGCACGGGGAGAGATCATTTCTAAAAGTAAGTGTTGTGGTAAGGGTATACTAGCATAGCTGGACTGGCTCCTAGACCTTTGAGTTGCTTTGATTTTGTCCTTCCATACTGGCATGCTGTAGAGTTGCGTGGTGTTCCTATTGCTCTCCCTAGTAAGACTGCAGAAGAAGCAAAGATGAGGTGTAAGAACACAGATGATGTTTACTAATTTTAAGTTAGATCTCTAATGCTTTCTTAATAGTTGTACATATGAAAATATGGTTTGTGTAATTATATGGTAGGAACGCCATGCAAAATACACAATGTGAATTTTTTCCTGGGTAAAACGGTGTTTGTAGACATAACGTTTCATGTTATTTAACAACTAATGAAGGACTGCCATAAGTATTGGACTAAGCTTGGAAATCACAGTGCTTGTGCTTACTAAGTTGCATTGATCTTCAGATTGGGCAATCTCCTCCTTTATGTGGGAGATGGGACTCTACTGAAGACAAGTCAGTCCTTCTGATTGATTTCAGTTGCATTTTCCTTCAAAGTCTAGAATTACAATTTATGAAAGTAACAGTTATTTTCTTGATTTATCTGAGTGCTTAGTTCTGCCTCAGATAACCACAAAGAATCTTCAGAAATGCTGGCTGGACTGCCTAGTTTTCTGTGGCTTTGTCCAGAGCACATTAGTTCTTCAGTTGTGAGCACTGCAAAATAGAGATCTGAAAAAATAAACACCAAACCTGCCTCCTTTTATCAAAACAGATGAATGCAAAAATGTTGCAATGATTTGGCCTCGAAAATGAGAGTTGAGATATGAAAAGAAAATGAAGTCTGATCTGAAAGGCTTTGCTGACAGGTAGGACCTGGAGCACATGTGGGCTTGAGTTTGTCTTGAGGGATGGTGAAGCCAGACAGCATCACATGCAGTGTGGCTGTGGCTGGGAGATGCTCTCCTGGCAGCTGGTAACTGTGCCACTTCAGGGTGTGATAAGGCTGGTGTCTGCATTCTCTTGAGGACTTTGGTTGCATAGCAGTGAGATGAATGAGTATTAGATGCTTTGAGGTTTTGAGAGAATTTTCTACGCTGAGGAGAGCCAAGGAGCTGCCAGCCTTCTTGCTTCAGGATGCCGGTCCCCAGGCGGTAGAGCAGATGTTGGAGGGCACCGACGGGGTCTGGGTGACTCACAGGTGCATGTTTTGTGAGCTTTGCATTTAAACACTCTGCTTGACTTGAGATGCACAAAGTTGCTGTGTCTTTTCCCCAGAGGCTGAGCTATTTGCCTACACTGGAATTGAAGAGGAGAAAAACAACTATTATTAGCAGATGAAAAAGAGCAGTCTGCAGCTGTCCTAAACTAATAGGTTATGCTGCAGCCTGGAGCTGGGTTTTTTTGTGAAGAGCAGCTCAAAAGAAGTAAGTGGACAGAAATGCCCCCCATACAAAATAGAAACCAAAACTAACAAAGGAAATGCTTGCTATTCAGATGAAGCGATAGAGGTGAGGGAGGAAAAAACAGGTCATCAGAGACCTCTAGAAGTTTGCTACTTTGGCCAGAAACCCTCGGTTTTGAGATGGCAGGAGTTTCACAGTCTACACAGCTGTCCGAGAGGTGATGCACATGTTCCTGCCATGTAACCCTAGGCAAAAGCAGGCTGGGTAATGAAGAGTGACAGAAGGCGCTAAGCTGGGTTGTAGGAAGGCGTGCTTCAATGATTACTAAACCTTTCCAGGGCAGCTTCAGTTCTGTTCTCTTGTGCAGTTTCAGTGCAAAGAGAAGTACAACAGGTAGGAAGGGAACTTGGTCCCAGTGTTCACCTCCGTTTCGGGCTTGCGTGGTGCAGCAGAGCACAGCACTTGTCTGTGGCAACACTCTCCACGAGCAAGCTCCCTGTCATGGTACAGTAGGAACTTCTGAGATGCTTTCCTTTGAGCTCCATTCAGTTAATGCTGTGATAGGCTGGTTTGCTTGAAAGCCTGGCACGAGGCGGGATTCCCCCTGCCCTGTAGACTTCACGGTTCATTAAGGAAGCTGATTAACTGGTAGAGATATAAATGAGAAATTACCTGGCTGCAGCAACCACTGAGCTAGCTGCTTGTTGCTGTGGAGCATCTTATTTGTCTGTCTGGGCTCCTGTGACAGCCAGCTTTTAGTGACAAGGATTAGATTAGTGCTTTTATTGATGTATTACATAGTCTGTATTTTCCTGGGTTAAGGATTCTGATATAACAGGAGGAGGCCTGTTTGTTCTGTTTCCCTTGCTGCCAGAAGCTGGTACAAGGTAGGAGAAGACGTGAGAACCACTCTTTTGCTGTATGATAAAGAGACAGGATGCCACGTGTAAAGAGCAGGTACAATATGCTGGCAGGGCGCATTGCCAGCACGTGAAGTCTTGTGAACAGGAGTAAGGACAGACTGCTTGTGTTGATGCTGCTGTCAGCTCACACTTTCTCACAGCTTGGGGATCATGAATTAACAGGCCCCATTGACAGGATGTCCTGGTTTTAACGTTCTGAGTGAAGGGATTTGTCTGCCCTGAAGGGTAACACATTTTTGTGTGTGCCTTTCTGACAGCACTGGGTGCAGGCATTCCCAGCAATGCAGCCTGGCTCTTTTTGGCCTCTGCCTTCAGACAGGACTTCAGGGGGCATTGCAGTTGCGCTTTGAAGCGTTTGGGTATGTTAAATACGAGGGCATGGAGAAAGAGGGTGGGTTTTTTTTTTTGCATGTGTGCAGGGGGGTGGTTGCTGTGACAAGTGCTGCAGCTGCAAAGGGTTTTGCTGTGAAACTGTCCCTGTGAGCCACACAGATCTGTGCCCTGCCATTTATCTTCCCATCTCCATGTGGCAAGAGATGCCTGACCAAGAGTTTTTACTGTCTGCACTCATCAGTTCAGAGGCTTTTATTTAACCAGCAACTGGTGAGAGCATCTATATTTTTGCCCTCATAACATTTTAGTAAGCTTGTCATTTCAATGCCTTTATTCACGGTTCCTTGTATTTGGAAGCACTGAAGAAACCTGATGTGAGAGTGCCTGGCTGCTTACAATGCACACGGATGCTTGAAGCAGACACCAGGAGTGGGAAGTGCAGAGTAACTGCAGAGGAACAGGAAGGTTTGGTCAACCCAGTTGAAAAGTAGCTACAGCAACTAGCCGGTGCTTCCTCTTCTGCATGCACACAACTTCTGACATCGATGCAGAAGGCAGACAAGGTGCCTCGGTGAAGCAGCTGAGTTTTGGGGGAACAAACTGAATGATCTACGCAAAGTCCTGGTGATTATCTCTCTCCAAACAGAATGTACAAACCTCTTCACTACCTGAAGAGAGAATTTGTTGCTGCTCACTTGTCCTGGATGGTTGGCTGCTGCAGGGAGAAGGATCGTTGATCGCTCTGCTCTGTATTACTGGTGTTACATCTGCTTCTGGTTCAATGGAGGTGCAGATACCCTGTGTGTGATCCACTAACCTACTTCTCAGACCTTACTGTGTTCATGCGTCTTCTGACAGAGCAACTCTTAAATTGGAGCTGATCAACTTTCTTCTGTCATGAACAATTCTGCTGCTAGTGAGGAGAGCTTGTGTTGAAAGAAAAACACACCAGCGACCACCCTGGAGCAGCCTGGCAAGTTCACTGGTGCCACAGTTCGCCATGGCCACTTGCTTGATCGAATGGAGGAACAGCTTGGAACCAGTGTCGTGGTCCTGGTGCTTCAGCTGCCAGAGGAGAAGTGCAGCTTAAAAAAGCTTTCTTCAGTGGTGTGACACAGTGGTGTCTTCGTATTCCCTGTGAGTTTACTGGTTTTTACAACCTCTGGGTATCATCCACTCCAAAATGATTTTGCTAAGTGTCTATGGCAGTGCGTGGTAACTCAAGTGGGGATGATGTGCCATGTCCATCTTGGCCTGCATCAACCCAGAGACACCTGAAGTAGATCCTTGGGGAAGGAGGATGTGTCTCAGGCTGTAACAGCTGCTGACGGTACTGTTCTCTTGCCATTTGCATGTTACTTTTCAGATGGTTTCTGTAATTTGATTTAAATAGCACAACATGCCACAGCCCAATTTGTGTCACAAAGAAGAATTTCCTCCTTTTGTAACTCCGTAATAATATGCTGTCTGACTGTGTTTCACTGAGTAGTGAACAGTCATTCTTCATTCCTGACATACTTTGCATGAGACCAGTGGCTCCTGTGGGTTGTTTCGTTTTGTGCCTCAGCACATAGATGGCTTTTTTTGTGATTCCTGGGGCTTAATATTTCCTGATGATACACTGTCTGCCTTGACCGTGCTGCTTTGGAGCCTGCTTTTAGGCAAACACTTTGTGGGTGCTTTGGAGATTGTTGGGACTGACCTTCTAGTCAGAGAGAAAGTAGATTAATTGCAGACTTGATTGAAAAAATGTCCTGTGCTTTCACAGAATTGTAGGGGTTGGAAGGGACCTCTAGAGGTAATCTGGTCCCACCTCCTGCTAAAGCAGGTTTCCTACAGCAGGTCACACATGTAGGCAGCCAGGCAAGTCTTGAATATTTCCGGAGAAGGAGACTCCATGGTCTGGACAGCCTGTTCCAGTGCTTCTGTCACTCTCACAGTGAAGAAGTTCTTCCTTGCTTTAGTATGGAACTTCCTGTGTTCCAGTCCGTTATTGCATTGACTTTCTTCTGGAGGAGTTATTGAACATATACTGAAGAGAAGGAATTTGGAAACAGGCACGCATGACCCCATACCTGTTACTCAGCAGTCACTTTTGTTGCATGTCTTGCATTCTGGTGAAACGTTAGGCAATTTATCTGTCTTTCAATTCTGTAGCTGCATACCCTTTGCACTGTCTTTCCAGCTAAAAATGAAGTGAGAGTGGTGCTTGCTAACAGCACGACCTCTGTGGTTCATCTAGAAGAGGACAGAAGTTGACTGTTTTTGGCACTTAATCAGTCAGTTAAAAGTACTGAAAGCTGTCTGTGAACTTGCTTTGGTTTTCCAAATGCTGTGGTAATAAAATAGCCAGCCCTGTTTCTTCAGATCACCAGAGCTGACAACCAGAGCTGACAACCACATACATAAAAATCAACCCAAAACCCAACTTACATGTTCCAATGCAAGAGCGCTACTTCCTGAGATCGCTTGACAGAAATAAGAATGCACCTAAGTGAATTGACAGTACAGCCTTGCTGCGGGCTGTCAGATGGGGAAAGTAAGCCCAGAGAGCTGTCATGCTCTGCTGTGAATGCTGCGTTTTTCTGGCAGCTTAATTATTTACTGTGATGTGGGGGATGGACAGTTCTGTGTTGACTGTGGGTTTTTTTCTAATCTTTTCTCAGATTTCCTTTGCGTGTCCACATATTTTCCTGCTTTTTGCATATTGAGGCATTACTTAGTTTTGACTTTGCAGGCAGAGGAAAGCTGTGCTAGTTACCGTGGATGATGAGAGCTCCTACTGAGGTGACTAGTCAAGGGAGTGGGCTAGAAGCCTTGTATTTTCCTGATGCTGAGCCATGTTGCAGAGATTAGAGATGCATAGAGTAGAAACTGGATGACTGCTTTTGGTAAGCCTTTTTCTTTTTGTCTTGCTTTATCTTTCCAATGTCACCTTTAAAGCTCTGCCTTCCCTGTCTTCTGATGCTGGACTGGTTACCATACAGGTGCTACAGAAATGCTGGAAAGTAACTTCAGTGTCTTCCGTTGAAGTTGATATTATTTAGGCAATATAGAAGGTAAACAATCAGAGGAGTATTGTGAGAGAGCCTTTATATGTGATAAATGCTCCTTGGCACTGAGGTGACTAATTGATGATGGGCCTACGCGGAGCAAATAACTGTCTTCCTGACTGGCAGGAACTTCTCAGTTTTTGGGAAGTCACATGGCACCCATAACAGAAGGCCTGACTGCACGCATGCAGCACTTTGCTTTGTAAAACAGAGTAAGCCATCAAAAAAAGGGAAAGCAAATATTATTTGAGCTGTTGGGTTATTGCCTAGGGATGAGAGTTGGGTGGATGCAAGTGATGTCTGCATTTGTGAGTGGGGAGGTGGTGTATTTGTCTGGGGTCAGTTACAGGCATTTTAGGTTGCAGGATAGGTTGCATTTCTGGTGGTTTTATACTTGTCATGCAAAGGCTGTTTTTGAGATGGTCCTTGTGGTTTATTCTTGAGAGCTCTCTGCTAGGGCTACACAGTTGTTGGAGACATCTGAGTCGATAGCAGAGAAGTGATCTGTGATTGCAGTGGCCAGGTCTGCATCTACAACCCATGCCAAAGGGCCTTTTGCTTGCAGGATTTGTTCTTTACCTGGGACAGAATGGGAGTGATGTTACCTCAGTGAAACCAGGTTGCAGTCACCTGTGCTCCAGGTCTTCTGATAAGCAAGGGTTGCCATTATGCAATCTTTGCAGTGCTGTTTTTTGCATCTTTAAATCTTTGACGAGGAAGGTTGAGTGGCGTCTCAGATGTAAGGCAGTAGACCTCTGGCCAGAGATGTGCAGCCCCTCCTGGTCACCTCACTGAGCAAAGTAGTGCCAGTGGAGCAGCTGAAAGGCTGTGCACTTGACTATGGATTGACTATCTTCTTCTTTGCTGTGGTATGACTGTCTTCTTGCTTGCCATCCTGGCTCGTTGTCCATCCTCCAGTATCTGTGTTTTCCTTCTTTCCCATTTGGTCTGAGCAGTGCAGCACATTTGAGTGGGAGATCCTTGCTTCTGAGAACAGACACAGAACATGTCAGCATGGCTGCTTGCAAACAGGGGCTAGGGTGAGTAGCCAGGGTCACCTCCTGAGCCACAGATCTCTGGGGCTGGTACACACATAGGCTTGGGAAACACTGTGTTCCTCTTGAAACCAAGGTCACTGCAGACTTCTCCATCTCTTGCTGCAAATGCAAGGAATCTTTTTTTTCTTTCATGCCATTGAAGAACCTTGTGGCAACACAAAACTGAAGTTTGCTCTTAGCATTGAGGTTTGACACGGATCTGCCCTTCCTCTGATGGGAGGAGCAGAGCATGGATGTAAGATCACAGATGTTACACTTTAAGGAAGGTGTCTGTCGGACCTTCGCAATCAGGAGCCTGGTGTCCCTGTGATCCTGGAGCAGGCTCCCAGTGGTACTCTTAGCTGACTGTGAAATCTTCATTTGCTAAGGTGTTTGACCCACAGGGAAAGGAAGGCAGAGTAGCACCTGCAGTGCCTGTCAGCAGCAGCTGAGGTAGAGATGCTAGGCACGGGGATGGAGAAGCCCTGTTGCAGGTTGGAACAGCCCCGCTTGCCAGAGTGTCAAAGCATGTGTTACAGAGATCTTGTTAACTAGGGCAGCCAGGTAATGTGGCAGGGGGGCCAGGTCTGGGGAGCTTCTGGGCAGCTTGCTCTGAGGAGGAGGCATTTGCTGAAACGTTCATAAACTTGACTGTGAGCAAACTTATTTTCTCTGACAGCAGGTTACTAACTCACCCCAAACACTGTGTGGTCAGCTGCATGATTAATATTTCGTGATCACCATGGTGTTTTGCTTTTGGATTTCAAAGAGCGTAGCTCTTTCATAAACAAAACTCCCATGAAAATAATGGTAGGCACTGACAGGCTGTTGTGGAGCAGACTGTGGATGGTGAGAATTTCTCCAAGTGATTTTCTTGTTTTCCGTTATAAGCTTTCTCCTGTTTTAGTCCCTCTGAAAACTAAGGCTATGGATTGAGCAGAGCAGCAGAACTGGGGAATTCAGAGTTAACTGATCAGCTTGTCCTTGGTTCACCTCTTTCCCTTCTCTGATAACAGCCATCTGTCTTTGGAAAGATGATGTTTTGCTGGAAGAAATTTATGTTTTTGAAGTGGAAAATCCCATAAGCCAGCAGTTGCTCCAGTCAGGTACTGGGAGCTGAAATGCTCAGTCTCCTCTGCTGGAGCTGTGCCTTGTTTTTTGCATGAAAGCTGGAAGGAGCAGCCATGTCTTGGGTACAAGAAGCATCCCACAGGAATTGCATCTCCATCAGTAAGCAGGCTTGGATGTTAGATATAGCAGCACAGACATACAGGAAGGTTCTTGTATGTTTGTGCACTGACCCTTTTGGCATGATTTATCTCTGGCCCAGTGTTCAGCGATGTCTCTGCTTGACTGATGAGGCCTCATTTCATCTGTCTGCATTGGGAATCAGCTAAGCATTATGTGCCTTGGTTTCCCTTTTTGCAAAGATGTTTTTAAGGCAAGACATTACAGTGTCTTCTAACAAGCTTGCATCTCCATCAAACGAGTGTAAATTCTGTTGTTGATATACCCTTGGCGTCTTTCTTGGGCTGGTGTATGGCAACCCTGAGCTAATTTGCAGTGGCTTAAAACATGCTGTGTTCAAACGGGAGCACACCTCACTCCCCCTGCATCTGGTTTGGTTCCTACAGACAGGCACAGAGATGCACGTTGTTCTGTGCATCACTCCTGGAACAAGCTACCTAACAGGGGAGACTTTGTTTTTCATGCTGTGCCATTTCTTTTGGCAGGGTGTTTTTGCAGACGTTGTGGTTAAAGACTTCTATTTTTAAAACCTTAAATCTTGGAACGTGGCTCTGTAACGGTGTGTAGTTGGATTTGGAAAAAAGTCTGCTAAAATGGCATACAGGGGAGGGTGCAGCAATGAGGTCATGTTTAAGGCGTTAGACTTTCTGCTGCTGGTGCATATGATTTTTTTAATGAACACAGAGCTATGAATGCTTTTCCTTATAAAGAAAAACAAATAATCAGGCCTTCCATCTTAGACAAATGTCCCTTCTTTGAGAGGGCCTCTTCACTTAAGTTTTTCCCACTTAATGGCGTTTTTAGTGGGAGCTGCCCTGTTCTTTCCATCCATTTCTTTGCCCACATGTCTGAATTCAGAAAGGATGAATTCTGAATTTCCATTTCAGAAAGGAGGACGCCGCTGGTGCCAGCAGACAGACTTCCAAGTTCTGAAATGCACAAGTGTTTTTTATGCCTCAGAGTTGTGACTAGCAAGAAAAACCTCACCAAAACTCACTCAACTGTTGCTGCTGTGTAAAGATAACAGCGAGACTTGCTTCTTCTCTCTTTCACTGCCTGCTGCACTGGGATACTGGAAGGGAGTAATTCATGGAATTACCAATCTAATGCTGCAGCTGTGCTGACTTCTGGCTACTTCTGGCTGCTTCTTGGCTGCAGGACCCAGGTAGGAGCTCTGTCATGATACTGCAGGCATTGTCTCGCCAAGGACACAAGTGACCCCCAGCATTTGAGGGGTCCCAAGCACTTCATGAGTGGTGCACAACAGCATCCCATTTCCAGCCATCGTGGCCGAGCAGTTTGAATCAGGCAGTGTTTTTCTGTCTGTCCCTGAGCTATCCAAGAGCCTTTTGAGGGGAAAGGGGACTGGCTTTTTTCAAGAGCAACTGAATGCAATGCTCTAGTTACCATGGTTTTTAAATGGAGTACTTCAGGGGTTGTACAAAAGCATCTTTAGCACTCGCGGTGCAAGGAGAATGAAAGGACACAGCTTATGTCAGCACGGCATCAGAGGCTTAAATGAATGTCATTCATATATTGTTAGGAGATGACCCAATTTCGATCGTATTTATGGAGTGGGAGGGGAGAATGGACCTGTTTCAGCTGACTTTTGAGCCTAAAATGCACTTAGAGGCTTTGTGTTGGGACTGCATAGACTACTACTGGGCAAAGAGAGTCTGCCATGGGGCGTTTCTGTGTGCTGGCACAGTACAGTGTCCTGCCCTTCCCCGCACAACGTGCTGCCACATTCACACTATGCTGTACTGCCTGGGGAAAAAATTACATGTCAGGGAGAACCAACCCTGCTGAGGTTTTATTTCATTCTGCTTTCTTGTGCAAGGCTTCTGAAGCCTCCTATCAGCGTGTTGTTTGCAGATCAGCTCCAGCCGAGTGTGTTTGCCTGCTGACAGCTTGGGGTGAGGTGGGTGCCCAGTATGCTCAACATACCACTTCCAGGAGGAGCACCTTGTGCTCAGCGTGGCCAAATTTGCTCCTTTTGAGCCACAACCAGCAGATAGCCGGGCTACATCAGAGCCAAGTTTGCTCCACCTGTTCCAGCCCAGCATCTGCCTTAAGACTGTGCTCCGCTGGAACTGATGCCTGATGCTTTTAGGCTTGCAAAGAAACCTGCTGGCTGGGAAAGCTCTACTTCCTGGGTAAAAGTATCAAAGTGCTGTTTCAAAGTGGTGTAAAGCACGGTTGCAGCAAGGAGGCTGCAGGCTGTTGGGTTTAGTGGGGCAAGCAGGAGGTGTGTGAAGGGCAGGGGGGCCAAGTGTAGGAGTTCTGAATCCCAGGTAAGTGTTGAGTGTACCCATTTCCTGGATGGAGGAGTTTTGGGCTTGTTGTTTTGTTCAGTGCTGTTCTGCATTTGTTTTTCTTCCTGTTTTTTTTTTTATTTTATAAAAATCAGATTTGATAATGCTGGTCCGAATAAAGGATAGTGAAAGGCGAGCGGCTTGCTTTGCCTTGTACACAGCCACTGGTTGGTTTGTGAGAAATGGGGCCAGAAAGAGTTAATTTTCTTTTTCTTTGGCTGAGCTGGCTCTGCAGGACTGAGAAGTTAGGTGGGTTAGTGACTGAGCGTGATGTTGTGGTCCTTGTGGTGAGGCTTTTAGCTTTATGTGTAGCCATTGAAGACTGCAGGAAATTCATTGTGTTCCTTTGAACAGGATGGAGCCTTTCACGTGATCTTTTATTTTTGAACTTTATTCTGTAATCTTTATCCATTACCTAGCTGCGGGAAGACTCCCTGAACATGGAGATGTATGAGGGAGCAACAGTCTCCCTCCCAGACCGTCTCGGGAGTTCTGCCTGTCCTCTTGGGAGACCAAAAGTGACAACTGCGGAACAGCTCTGAGGTCATCACCAGCGATGCGTTATGAATGTTAGCGTGCACCGGGCACATGCAAGTTCAAAAAATGCACTGGGGATTTGTGCAGCGAGGGGCAGGACCATGCCCTCATTTGGAGGTGTGCCTACCCCAGCAGCCAGGCCCTGGGGCAATGAGTAGCGCTGTGGGCGGCGGATGCTGCGACTGCACCAAATCACTGTTAAGGCTCTCTTTCAACTTGCATCTAAGGCTGGAGGGGTTTGCTGCAAGTTGTGCTGCTGTTTATAGACTTTGCCTTCCTGGCTTGCCTCCAGGGTACGTAGTGGGCTGTGTGCTCACTGGTGCGTAACTCCCCCTGACTTCCCCTCTGCTTTGTCTGCTGTGCTCGAGCCCTCACCCTGGAGCAGCGCTCCCTGCACTTCCTCTGCTGTGCTGCGGTAAGCTGCGTAACCCATCCCATGGTAAGCCAGACGCTTCCACAGCTGCCTGGTACTGGTGAAAGGAAAGGAGGTCTTTGATGTTAGTGCTTTGTATCAGGAGGATCGATTACTATTGCGTTCGTCCTGATGGCTCTTCTTCTAGTCTTCTAGACTTCTTGTGCATGTACATGTTACCATCTAATTTCTTCTTGAATTTAACTGTTTTGAAAGGACTAAAATCAGCTGCTGTTTGGAGTTGTGACTGGGGATGCATGAGGAGGCAGAAATTGTCATGCCCTTCTCTTCCAGAGCAGATAGTGCTTCAGTTGGAAAGGAGCAGAGGGCTGTCTGTGAAGTGATCTGCTGCACATTTACAACCACAATCCTGTTTTAGTGTTTGGGATACTCTGTTATCCCATGTGTGACTGTCAGCTCCTGAAGAGCACTGTGAGAGGGCTGTGTTGCCTTGCCAGGCTCAAGCCACATGTGCTGCGGTCCCTGGGACTCAGGGGCGATGTTCCTCCTGCACACTCAGTGTCTGTGGCTCTGGGAACCTGCTCTCAGCACACCTGCCTGCTTTTCCCTAATAACATTTCAACTAAATATTACAGAAGTCTAAAGAGTTAATTTTATGGTTGCTGGCTAAGTAGAGAGAGATGCAGTCCTAAGTTTCAGCTCGCACCAGGGGAAAGGCGGATGAGATGTGATTCAGTTGCCTTTGGCATCACCCATCCACCTGTCAGATGCTGCAAGCTCATTGAGGACAGGCACAGTGTGTGCTTCTTGTCTGGTGGTTGTCACCAGGGCCATTAGCCTTTTGCCGCACACAGGCTGGCGGAGCTCAGGGAATGCAGGAAATGGATCCTTACAAAATGGTTTTGCCACAGTTAGAGTGTCCACTGCACAATGTGCATCCTTGTGTTGGAACTGTGGCCAGAGCCGTGCCCCTGCCATGTGGAGTGGGTGACACTGCGGGCAAGGGAGACTACAGAGAGTGGCACTGTTTCACTTGTAACCTTCACGGGCTCCTTGCTGTTGGTCCTGGGGCAAGGGCAGTGTGAGCTCTGTTCTCCCAGGCAAAACAAAAGGCAAAGTGCTACAAACCACCACAACTTCCATTCTAAAAATACCATAAAAGGCTGTGTCCTTACAGGCTGGGCATGGGAGCCGTTCCCACCCGCATTGCTGCAGCATGAGTCACTTGGCGATCTTGAGGCGTTCCATGTGGATGCCCGGCCCAAGATGCTGGAGGAGCAGAGGGAGGAAGGAGAACTGCTCCATGGCAGTGTGGAAGTGATAAAGAGTTACGCAGAAGAGGATGACGAGCATGACATGTGAACTTGCCTGAGCCACTGGGCAGTTTTGGTTTCGTTGGTGTTTTTTGAGAGCTTCCAGAACATGCTGCTTGCTGATGATTTGTCCTGAAACTATTTGCAGTGAGGAGCCATCTAAATATGCAGACAACTCAGGTTTGCTTTTAGGAAGCACGGAACCTGACACATGAACATGAAGCCAGAAAGACCCTCTGATGTGAAAGTGTGTGTTATCCAGCCTTCAGGCTCAGCTTTTTCTCTTCCTGTCCTCATCATACCCCTCATTTTCATCCTTCTCTTCCCTACCCTGGTGCAGAAATAGGCTGAGCTGCTTTTCGATTAAAAAGGAAAATAAATGAATACCAGAGGGAGTTCCCTTACAATAAGCGCTGCTCATACAGTTGCCTTGTATCCTATGTACAGGTACTGGGGAGTCAATGTTGGTTTGTTTTGGTTTCTTTCCCAAGACGCCGCCTACCTGCCTGGCCCCAAGACGGGTGGTTATTGTTTTCCCTTTTCCTTCCTTCCGCTTGATGAAGCCCTGGCTTTCAGGGCTTACCGGATCAAGCTTGTCAGTGGGAAATTCTTTTAAAAGCTGCCTTTATTTAGGCACCAGCCCAGTGATGTCACCACGTGGGCAAGTTCTCTGAGTTGGTCTGGGCTGCACGTGCAGAGGGGAGGCTGTGACTGTGGAGCTGCGTTGTGGTCGGGACATCCTTCGGGGTCTCCTCACTGAGGACAGCGTGGAGAGATCACCCAACAGGAACTCGGGTTGCTCTCACCTTGCTCCACCCTCAGGTGCATCTCCTGAAAGAAGTTTTTAAAGGCTGATGCCATAGCCGTGCCTGTTCTCCTGCTCATCACTTTCCAGGTTAGTCCTTTCAAGTGTTTTTTCAGTGCTGCAGGTGGCAGCTGCCCAGACTCTGCTCTTCTTGGGAGGCTTTCTGGATGCATTCCCCGAAGGACAGTGAGAAAATAGGGCAGCAAGGTGCTGGCCTGGAATGGAACCAGTGGGTTGGGCACCACAGTAAGGAACCAGAAGAATTTTAGTTTGATTTTTCGACATATCTTTGAGAGTTTCTGAATGGGGATACAGTGTATGTATGTGAAGGGTTAGAAGGCAAAAGTTTGCAATTACTCTACTTCTTTCCTTCATCTCATCTTTCTCACCCTTTTGCCAAGCAGGTGGCCTGTTACCAACTTGTTCCATGCTCATATTAGAACTTGAATTTGACAACAAATTTAATAAGGACAAGCTGAAGGAGACAGCCATTCTTTAAATCAAATTAGCAAACCAGAGATTCTGATTTACGTAGTTTCTTGTCCTTTTTATAAACACTAAGCATAGCCTTTACCTGTGCTGGTCTGTTCTGCTGTGGCAGGTGATGCTTTTTGGTGTGTGCTGCTTTTAGCAGCTCTGGTGTTGGGACTCAGATGTGTTTTTTGGAGGGCCTTTAGGGTGCAAGTGAGGTGCACTCAGAGCCCTTCAGAGCCCTGCTTGGTTTCTGCATGTAATGTGATGAAGCTGTCAGCCAGGATGGCTCAGCTCTGAGAGGATAATGCTGACACTTTCATGTTAAAAATATTCCTTAAGCTGGCAGAAAAAAAATGTGTTTTATTATTAATGGGTAGCACTGCAGGGGTCCTGTGAAATGAGCAGAGTTGATGAATTGTTACAAATTAGCAGAAGGCCATATGCAGTATTTATTGAACAAATGCCTGTCACTGCATAAATCATCTCCGCTCTGCAGGTTGCACCTGATGGGCACTACATGACCCGTGTCGTTCTGTGGTAGTGCTCACACAGAGAAGTATGGGGTGACTCTTGTCCAGGGAACATTGAAGACCTCCTCCACAGGTTTGGGCAGCAGCTGAGTTCCCCTTTAGCCTGCCCATACAGAGGATTCCCTATCAAACCCAAGCTCTGGGTTGGGTGAGACATGGTTTCTAACCCCCACGAGCTGATGCTCACTCTGCACTACTGCTGCTCTGCTTGTTGACGTTGTCTCCTTCCCACGTTCTCCGCCTCAATATCCTGAACTATGAAAAATAAAGATAAATCTGGATGGCACAAGCACTCTGCGACTTGGTATGGGTGGCTATACGCTATTTCCCTGCAATTTCGAGGGCACAGGTTGAGACTGAGATAACGGCAAACACCGTCAGGATTGAAGGTACCCTTGTTGTGATTGCTGGCAAGAAAATCCAGTGTTTGCAATACAATCTTAATTTAAAAAAGAAACAAACAAACCTGTTTTTAATGTTGGGAAGTGACATCTGATAGTATTTTTCTGAAGAATGGGTGTGGGGATCGGGTATTTTTAGCTGCAACTCCTCTCAAGAATTTATTTTTTTTTATGACCATCTCTCAGTACACTTTTATAACAATTTCTTCAAAGCATTTGTAGTTGCAGAGGCTTTTTCAGCCAAAGATGTGTTGCTGAGGGGAGGGGGAGAGGGAGTGGCAGCCTGTTTTCTGCTGGATTTGTGTCTGATGGTGGATATCGGGGTTGAAGTGGATGTGATTTTAGAACTGGGTGTATCTTGCAAGGGCCTTTTCCAAGGCACAGGGGTGTCTGCAGCAGTTGTAAGGTTGCTGTCACCTGCTTCTGAAAAGCAACTGGGGATGTGATTTGTGAGATCTCAGCCTCTCTCAAGAAACTGAGTTTGGACAAGAAGTGTAAAAGGAGCTGCACACAGGAACAGACAGAAATGCTGCTGTTTAAGAATCCCATAGACGCTTGGCATGAGGAAGGGCAACCTAAGTTTAAGGTCTGCGTGGGGTGGTTTGATCTGTAGCTGACTATATGGAGAGATTTGGGACTTTCCCACGAATGTTGTCATGTCTGAGATGCAAAAGATAGACAGATGAACTCCTGAGTAAACCCTGAAGGTCGTCTTAATCCATCCACAGGCTGTTGGGGGCTGCTTCTCTCCTGATGTCTGAGTCCTGAACCTCAAAGTGGACGTGAAAAACCTTCTTGAGAAGCGATGGCATGAGGAGGAGGAGCTGCGCAAGCACTCTCAGGTTGGGTTGCTGATGCTATCTGGCTGTTGATAATTGCTAGCGGAAATGGTTGGGCTGTCTTAAGCAAACTGCTGGTGTTCTGAGCTGTTGGATGCATCTCTGTTATTGCTCTGATGACTTTAAGTGAGGAGAGCAATTAAGCCACGTGTAAATAGTAAGCACTCATCAGTGTTTGCTGTGAGCACAAGGGAGGGTTGATAAGAGATGTCTGAGCTGTATCAAAGCCGTGTGGTGCCTTGTGATGGTGTTTCTCTTCTGTGGCCCCACACGTGGAGCTGAGTTACTTCAGTGTTCTCTAGAGTGTAAAAAAACCCAAAGCATCCCAGGTCATTTAGTGCAACTTTAGGCAGTTCCTCTTAAAATCTGTAATGTGTACTTGAAGTTGCAATTTGCATCTAAAAAACCTTGCCTTTGTAAGGTAGGAGCCTTAATTTTGATATTCCTATATGGAAGTGTTCTGTTCAGCCAGCCCTCCTAGGCTTCCTCTTAGTTTAGCCAGGCCCAGTGTCCATCCCTTCCCTGCAGTCTGTGGTTCAAGACAGCACAGCAAGCATGTGATCCACGCCAGCATCTTGTCCCTTGCGGATGCTGCAGTTGGAGCATCACCACACAGCTTTGGGTCAGGTCCTTCCAGACTGCAGCACCTAGCATGGGGCTGGAGCACTGTCTGGAGCCTGGGGAAGGGATGAGAATGATGTTGAAGTGGTTGTTGAGTTGTCTGTATTCTGTTTTTCTGTCGGCACCCAAATCGGTGGTGAGGATTTTCTGCTAATGGGCAATAGTTTAGAATAAGGAAACATTCCCTGAACCAAGACCCTTTTTTCCTGCAGCAAGTGCTTCTATGCTGTGTTGTGTTTTTAACAACCACCAGTGTGCACAAAACTTGGCTTACATCTGCTTGGAACAACTGTGGAGCATTCTGAAGGTGTTGAGACCATGCTCAGCCATTGGTCCAGCCGTGAGTCGGAAAAAAACCAGCAACCCCCCACCCAACAAATTCCTGTTCCCCAGCACACCGAACACACTTCCTGAGGCTTGCTGGGTGATAGCACCACGGGCAGATGTCATGAGCACTTTGCAAGGTTAGCTTGGGTAGCAAGAGCTGAGGATTTCAGGTCCTGAGTTGGACTTCTGTAGCCTGTGTTCACTTGGGGACCTTAAACCTGATACTCTACTTAAAAAAAATATTAAAAATAAAATGTGACTATGTGCTAATGCATTCAGTGCTTTTTTCAGAGCTGTGAGCTTGGCAACCAGGCCTAAATTTTCATATGGCACCTGTGTTTAGTTCTGAATCTCACTGGCAGGAGCAATGTGGGCTTAGTGTACTTCTATGGTTGCTGTAAAAGACCAGTGTCTGTAGCAGTGTGGGTTTGGAGGTGAAGTGTGCTGATAAGGGGTCTGCAGGAAGGATGCGCAGTGTGTGGTGAGAGCAGAGAAACTGCCGATGCCTGATTGGGCAGAATGTTGTTTGGAAATGGTGTACAGTTCAGCTCCCATATCACACACCGCCACTCCTAAGAGGGAGCAAGAGCTGAGGCTGCTGTTCTGCCAAAATCCCTTCCAAAAGGAGGAGGGGAGAAAGCCTGGAAAAGTAAATGTTTTGTGATAATGTTGAGCAACAGTAGGTGCTTTTGTTTTCTATCAATGTAAGGAAGTGGGAGAAACGCGTCATAGCTTTAGTACATTGCAGGCATCAGGGCTGCAAGAGATTGAGCTGTAAAAGAGACTGAGATTCTCCTGCTGTAGGGGACAACAGAGCAGGATCCAGCAGCAAGATGTGGATGAGGAAAAGACCTGCAGTGCTTTGGGAAGGGTACTGCTTGTGTGCTGCTGCAGCCGCGCTTCTGTCAGGAGCAGGTGTCAAAGGAGAAGGAGGAGAAATGCAGAGAACATGAGGTGAAGCAGCGTGGTTGTTGGAAACGCAGGCATCTCTCGAAGCTATGCTGCAGGCTGGTGGTAGGAAAGCTGTCCTGTGTCATGTGTTCACTGCACAAGTGCTGTGGCTTTCATTGTGTTGCTAAATGATGTTTCTACCAAGTATTTTGTGTTGCTGTGCTGGCATAGGTGCATGCATATGCGGTGCTTCTCTTGGGTGATGGAATTACTTCTTCTGGCACCCATAGACAGGGTTTGAGATGAGCTTGAGCTCCTGAATTGAGTGATGGAGAGCTCTGTGACCAGTGGGCTGGATGGGGATCTGGGTCCTGGAGTATGAGGGGTGGGGTGAGCTCATAGCTCTCAGGTGCTAAATACATACAGTGGTGCAAAGTAGTCTGGTAACCAGTGAATTTTGCTAGTGATCTTGTAGAGTGGAGATTTTAGGAATTTTGTGCATGAAATGCTGAAAGAAATCTGGCTTATCCACAGCATTTTTGGATAGTTGTGGACTTCTTAGCTTTTCTTTTTAGCAGCCGTGTTGTCAGGATGCTGGAAGCAGGCAGGTGACCTCCTCTTGTCCTGTTCTCAGCTGCGACAGAGCTGCAGTGACTGTGCTTTAAGGGCTGTGCTCACCTCAACAGAGGCCCCTCTGCTAAATTAACAGTAATGATGTAGAGCAAACCGGCTCCGATTGCTCTCTGAAAAAGCTCTTCCTGCTCGTGACTTGATGTTTGGTAAAAATAAAGTGCAAAAAGCCTCCCATGCAATCGGTATTCTATTTAAAGTCTTATTTCAGCATCTGCAGTCTAACTCAAGTGTGGATCTTACTTTCTGTGTTGGCCCACTCTTTACTTTAGGAAAAACAAAAGCAATTTCTTTGTGCCGTTCCTTATCAAAATAACCTCCGCTGTTCTCAGATGCTTATTTATTTATTGACAAATTCCCTTTTCAGAGCCCTTTTTCATAGTGCCAAGGCCAGCTGCACCAGAGGTAGGATGCATTCAGCTCTCCCAGATTTTCATCTTGAAATGTGAAGATTCCCATTTCCCAAACTCCAGCAGAAATCATCACCTTCATTGCAAGTGTTTTTTGTAGTAATTAACTGAGTTAATGGGCAAGTTTTAAGTGAGCTGTCTACTTGCTTCTCCTGGATGAATGTTAAAGCATTTTAACGATGAATGCTTCTTTGAAGTTCAAATCATCATTTTTATTTTCTTCAGTTGAGCATGTCTTCAGTTAAGTCAGACTGTGTCTTACTTCTCACTGTCCTTTTGAAACCCAGGTGATGCTTGAGTTATTTTCATTTGCTTTCTGGGGAGAGCAGCATATGCAGATAATCACCACTGGCTTTTATGGACAGTCTTGCCATATCCAGCATTGGGAATTTTTTGCACTTTCTTCACCGTGTCGGGGCAGGGCCTTTTCACCGTCATACAATTTATGGATTCATGCATGTTTTCCAAGGACCAGATTTGCCTTTCTTTTTAATAGAAGTATCATGTAGATAAATTACCCAAAGGGGCTGCCAGAAGTGACCAGGAAAGCTGCCCCCCAGGCTGCAGTGCTGTGTAGCCCATCTATTTCCAGAGCTGCAGACCACAGGGTGGAAGGCAATGGAGCTGAAATCCTTGCTGCTTCTTCAAGGGGTATCTGTCCCTGTCTGCACCCTCTCCCTAGAACATGGGTCTCCACCTACTTTTGTTGCTACGTTATTCATGTCAGAAATGTTGAGCACATGGAAAATTGTAATAGTAAGTAACAGATGCACTAAAAGAGGAGAAATTTAGATTAGGTATAAGGAGGAAATTCTTTACTGTGAAGGTGGTGCGGCACTGAAAAAGATTGCCCAGAGCAGCTGTGGATGCCCCATCCCTTGAGGTGCTCAAGGCCACGCTAGATGGCATCCTGGGCAGTTGATCGGGTGGAGGTGTCCCTGCCTGTGGCAGGAGTTTGAGACTGGATGGGTCTTTGAGGTCTCTTCCAGCACAAACTATCCCATGGCTCTGTGATTTCTTGACCCCTTTCCCTCAGTAGGAGGTAGGAATGAGTTGCTTGAGTTGGTGCTTGCATGGGAACTGCTTTGAAGCTCTCCTACTTTGGTCTTCGTTGAAGCACTTCAGTTAAATAACAGGAGCATCGTAGCATCCCCCTGTCCTTTGCAAGGAACAGCAACATTTCTTTAAAAAAAGCCTTGTCACACTTTCCCATCTCTTTCAATTGAAGCTGTTTAAGGTTGCCATGAAGTTCTTGGGCAGGGCTGGTACGGGACAACCAGGCAGGATTGCTGCTGAGCTCATGGGGTGGTAACCCACCTGGGAGAAGACTGGGAAACATGTCTGTGGATCTGGGTGAGGTGATGACAAGCTTCCCAGAGCTCTGGCTGTGGGTACTGCCCATGGGCTGTTCTCAGCCCCTCTCCTCCTGGGCTCATGGCCAGGCAATGAGCTCATGGGGAGAGCTCTTTCCCCTGAAACTGAGACAAATTACTGCCTCATCTCGATGCTGGCATTGTCACAGGAGGTTTCAAAACTAGATGTGGGGAACATGCTGGGCTGGCAAACCTGAACTTCTAGTTCCTGATGGTTTGGGATGGCCTGTGATGATGTCAGCAGTTTGTGTTGTTACATGGTCGTATATGCCACAGATTGGTAGAGGAATACAGAGTATGGAATAGCAAAGATCATCAAGTCCAGCCACCAAGTGTAAGGTGTTAAGAATGTAGGGTTTTTTGTGTCATTTTGCTGCATTTAGCTATTATTGCAATAAAATCACTGACTTTCAACTGTCAGCGCACTTTTCTATGGCTGAGAAGCTACATGGCTGTCTTTTGGCACACAGGCTTCATGGATCCATTTTTAGTGTCAGACATGCGCTTTATGTCAACCATGGTGAAGTGGTAGCAGCCAAATGCGTTGTGATTTACAAGAACTATTTTGGAGCCCTGACCAAACTACACAGATGTTGATTTTAACAGCTTAAAAAAACCCAACCGACTGGATTTATTTTTACATTGACTGCTTAGTTAGTGAGCTGTCTTTAACAGGACGTTGTGCACGATCGGTACTGTTTCGTAAGCTGCAGGCTGTGGTGAGTACTGCGTGTGCCTGAGTCTTCCCCTCCAGTTGGATTTTATAAACATGTTTTCCACAAAGGGAAGAGGGGAGGCTTCTTGTGTGAGTGATTT